>FIZR01020466.1:0-13746 GCA_900060175.1 Ferrisia virgata | reverse complement strand
TTTTTTTGAATATGAGGTGAAATTTATGAAAATAAATCAATGTACACAATTCCGAACATGGAAAAAAAATTCCATTTCCTTTCAATCTTTGAAAATTTTTAAATCGAAAATACGAAAAAAAGCCATTTTTATTTCGTCATATGTTAATCAGCGCGTGAGGTTGTACTTTACAGAAATGTCATTTTTCAACTTTTTCAACTAATTTTTTACATTAAAATAAATGGCAACACTGATTTTCAAAAAAAAGTCACAAAGCTCATCGAAGGGCGTGTACATTAGAAATAGTTTCAACTTTCTACCCACCATAGTTTTCGAATTATCCGCGCTCAAAATTTACCATATCCAACCTTACTTCAAAACTTGGAATGCTTATGGATGGCATTCGTCATCTCTCATCGAGGTCTACCCACATGGAAAAAAATCAGAAAAATTCCCCACTCCTCCTCACTGACTTGGATTGACCCCTCTATTGTTGGTAGGTAATTGTTTGTTGGCTGATTTTCTGTTATATTGTCAATGAAAATCAGGCTATTGTGGACTATCGACCAATGGAGAAGGGGGAAGGGGATCAAAGAAATCCGTTTTGGGTTCTGGAAGACCATCGAGATCATTTTTAGTCATTTCTGAAATTTATTCCTTTTTACTTTTTTTCCAAAAACTAAAAATAATTTCCGCGGCTCTATATCGGTCAAAACCTATCAAATTTAGGCAGTAGGCTTAATTCAGCGGTGGGTTTGATGCTTTTGAGTGTCTTTTTTGTTGCTGATACCAGGGGCTAGTAGCAGACTAAAATCTTTTTCCCTCTTCGCCCTACACAGTTTGTTCGTCTTGTATACGGAATTCAAGACTTTGATATGGAAAAGCCCATGCGTAGGATTGTTCTCGGAGCCTCGGACTGCGTGAGGGAGAGGGGGTTAAATCTTTTTGTAATCGTACCACTGTTTTGATGTACTGCTTCTGAGCTAAGTTCAAATTTTCGATACTTGCAAACGCTAAAATTTAATTTATATTTTTGCCTGAGCAAAAAAAATTATACTTTCAATCATTAAAAGCTGCATTCTAGAAATTGGGTAATTTACCTAAATTTCTGGCTTCAAAAAAGTAAATTTTTTCAGACATTTGAGGGGTTTTAAACCCTCAAAGGCTATAGGAAGATAAGCATAGTAAATTTGCCCAGCAGAATGTTGACACGATACTTTGATGGTAGGTGCATACTATCATCAATGTTTTAGACCCCCAACTCCACCGGTTTTCGAGGGGGGGGGGACTTTTTTTGAAAAACACGTATGATCTTTTTTTGAAAACGCTAATTGATCGATTTGCACATTTTTTTTTGGTATTTTGTACATGTATGCAAGAGACATTCCTGAAAAAAATTAACCCACCCTTCCCCCTCTAATTTACCACCGAAATGACAACTCAAAATTTTATTTTTTGTTTTTAATAAGGATACTGTTTTGGGTGCAATTTTGAAACTATGCTTTTTAGATGTTTACTTGACCCCTTTATGACGTATATTTTATTTCATAAGGGCTATGGTCAAAATTTGAAAAAAAAAAACTCAAAATACTTGCTTTTATTGCAATTATTTTCGTATTCGGCGTAATTGCAGCTTGTAAGAGTAGAAAATCATAGCCGATGAGCAAAATGCCTATAAAAGTCCCTGTTGGATAGCAGGAGCACCCCCTCACCCCCATTTTGGAACCCCGGGTACGTGCATGATATTGGGGGTCGTTTTCGCATGAATCGAGCCTTCTGAACACGAATATGAAATGAGATTTTTAATTTAATCCCGATATAGGGAAAGAAAAAATTCTGGAAAAAATAGGGTATCCGGCATACCATGTGGTGGTGCTTATTGTTATGCTGAAATTTAGGGAAAGACATGTTGAGGGTCTAAAATGATGAAAATTGTTCGTTTTCAAACCAATCGGCAGAGAATTGAAAGTTATACGATCTATATGTATCCAAAAATCAACCTCTTAGGTCAATTAGGAGGAGAGAAATGGGGTTTTTTGAAGATAGGCGTTTACAATTATATTATTTGTACACATTCAGCTAAGAAGTTGAAATTTTCACGTGTAGGGCTTTTATATATGCCTTCTGGTAGTTTCAACTGTTTACTCCAATATCGATTTCCACGTTTAAAATAAATTTTAAAATCTTAAATGCCTGTAAGATGCAAGGGGAAAACAATGTGTGAGCGCCGCAGGAGCCGATTCATCCGATAGCAAAGTCAAGCTCCAGCTGTTGGTTTTCGTATCGTATGTTAGCATAGCGAAAGTGAACCCTAAATAAATGAATGAATGAACGAATCGAGTGAATGAATTAGAGTTACTTCGAATTACGTATTTAATTGCGGTATTCTTTACATTCAGAAGCAAATGGCCGATGAAGTTGATTTGAAGTGGACAATAGATGTAGCGAACGAACAAACGAATTTATACAGAGATCATCGAAGTGTTTTTTTTTTTTTTTTTTCATTCTTTTTATTATCATTTTCCGGTGCTTAGTTCTTTTTATTTGGCTGATTTGAGGATGGAAAAAAAGTTGCTGGTATAATAAAATACAACTGTGTGTGTGTGTGTGTGTGTTTTTAGCGATATGAAGAGAGATGTTGATGAGAGTTGTGGATCTGTCGCTAAGATAAAGTTTTAGAATCTTCAATTATGATGAAGAGGACGCAGAAATAATATACCCGAAAAAAAAAACACAAGCTATTATGATCTATTGATCTACCGTGGATTAGTAAAATCCGTTTTGAGTTTTTAAAATACTAAAGAGTCCATTTTTGAGCATGTAAAGTTTCTTTTTTTCCATCGTAGAATGAACTCATTCTCTAAGTCTGAAACCCGTCAACTTGGCAAAAATTTTGGAAAAACTTTCCCGTATGTGTCTATTAAGGAATCTCATAGCGTCTTCCAAACATTTTAATGGAAAGTTGTGCAAGTGATAAGTTGAAAACTGTTGACCTAAGTACCACATTATCAAAATTTGAGCTGCCAGTTTTGATTTTGATTTCCACAATAAATATCAATTCTGATATTTTTTAAATTGTAACCCAACAAAAGGGAATATGCCCCTGACATCTTCCAGTCGAAACGAACAGAAATAGTTATGTACATTTGTTGCCTATCGCCAATATTGAAGAAGTTACAGTCAATTTGAAGCTATTATTACTTTTGACTCTTTCAATATTAGCGATAGGCAATAAGTGCACATTACTGCTTTTGCTCGTTTTAACTGAATGGTACCAGGGATTGATTATATGGGGAAGGGAGGATTTTTGGATCGTAATTTTAATAATTTCAAAATCTCTGAATTTATGTTGTGGTCCAGAAACTGGCAGTTGAAATTTTAGTGACGTGCTACTTCCCATCAACGACTACCTCTGATATCACTTTTTATCAAAATTTCAGCAGGACATACTTCATGAGGTTCCTAATAGAAGATTTAAAATTTTCTAATTCAACCCCCCTTCCCTTTCTTCTCCTTTTATCTAGAAAGAACTGAATTTTAGCCAGATTTTACCGTTTTTTAAGTTTAACTGGACCCATATCATAAACCTTTATAAAAAGTAAATTATTCTATAAATCTTTTATTTTTTTGAAAATAAAAAATAAATTTATGAAGGAAATGGTAGTTTTTTCGGAGTTCAAAAAAGATGCCCAAGCTCGAAAATCATCTCAAATAGTCTCCCTTTTCTTGTTAAGAATAATTATCATAAAATAATGTCTGGTGGAAAAATTTTTCTGAATAGTTTTCTTTTTAAACTTTTCAAATGAATCTGAACCGTTTAAATGCAGCAGCGGAATTTCTATCCGAGGAATGAAGGACTGAAGTTTTTATCACGTTTGTTTGTTACATTTGCATTTTAGAAAAAAATCTCAAAACTTCATTGAAAGATGTATGGTGTTAAATTGATTTTTTATCATGTCTACGAGTTGAAAAAAGTAGAAATTGATTGCTTGGAACTATTTTAATTTATTAAAATCTTACGATATCAACTGGAATTTTGGGATGGTCTTTCGGTTTCCAATTTTCAGAAATGCTCATAATTCAAACGGTTTTTTTTTTGAAATCTGAAAAAAATATATTTTTAATTTTGAAAGATTGAAAAATTGGTAATCTAAAAATGAAATCATTGAATGTTGCGATCGTGAAAATTGAAAAAAATCATCGCTTTATGATTAAAAATTGGAAAATTTGACCAAAAAACACACATTTAGGACGGAGGGTGGGGAGAGGGTGATATAGGGCTGAAAAGTCGAGACCCCCAAAGGCATATTTAGGGTCCCTACTTAATGTCATACCTAATTTCTAGTTGCTAGCACAATCTGGAGGGGAGTTATGCGGAGAATAAATTCAAAAAACCGCATTTTTGGACCAGTGAATGGGTGCAATGGGGTTGAAAAGTTGAGACGCCCCAAAAGGCACATTTAGGGTCCCTACTAAATGTACATAACAAATTTTAGCTGGCTAGCTCTATTTGTGGAGGAGAGTTATGCGACAAATAAACTCAAAAAACAAAAAATGAGAAAACCTGACGAAAAAACCACATTTTTGAGACTGTGAAGGGGTGCAATGGAACTGAAATTTGGGATCCCCAAAAGACACATCTAGGGCCCCTACTGAATATACATACCAAATTTCAACTTCCTAGCTCATTTTTGTGAGGTGATGCGGGGGGAGGAGGGAGACAGCCCTTTTTCAAGGCCAAAAAGGGGACCCCCCCCATACCTCTCCTCCTAATTGATCTGGAAGGTTAATTTTGGCATATGTTATACAACTTCGGAATCTCTACCGATTGATTCAAAAAAAGAACAACTTTTGTATTTTTAGCCCCTCACAACTTCCTCCCCCAAAATGGGGCAAAACTGAATTTTGACCCAAGGTAATCTCCACTCATATATATATATCTAGTCCACCGTCGAACTGAGCCGATTGACCGAATTGGAGCGATTTTGGTCAGCATCGAGCAGCAGAGTGAATGATTTTAATGTTCGAGGAATAAAATTAAAATTAAAATAAAAAAAAATAAAAATAAATATCTGACGTGGCCAAAAATTGTCTTAATGACGTTCTAGAACCCTAAAACGGATTTTCTTGATTCCCCCCCCCCCCCACCGCCGTTGGTCGATAGACTGTAATAGCCTGGTTTTTATTGACAATATGACGTAGAAAATCAGGCTAAATAGTACAGTTTCTAATTTCACTCTTAATTTACAAGAGTGTTGAAGGAAACAGAGGATATTTGTGTGGAGAGCAAAACTAAAAAAAATGTGCCTTTTCATCATTGCTGAAAAATATTTTTCGAAATTTTATGCAGAAACAAAAAGGTTTTTCCAGGGGTTGTAACTTTTAAGCTATAAAAATACATGCCTCCAAAATTGTGTCAATGAGTAGTGTTTCTTATTATGAATTTATCTCCACCTTATAATACCAATTTGGGACTTCTGAATTCAAATATATATCAAAAAAAATGAAAATTTACACCATCGCTAATCTTTTAATACTCTTCGTTCTTCCTCGAGTAAGAATTCTACGATGTTGGTATAAAATTTTTCTGAAAAAAATCCATACAGGTGCTCTGTATACTCGTAGTTGCAATACTCACAGAACAAACCTTACCTAGCAAACTTCGTAAAATTCGTGCCCATTTATCATTATATGCGCCTTTTTCGTTACCTCATGTCTCAGCTTTTAATCTTTGTGTTTGTATCATTTCGTAAGAGGAAAGCTCTTCACGGTCACATTCTCAACATCAGCTGTAATAATCAGCTACCACCTACCAATTAAATAGCCATCCAATTACCATGCCATAAACTTGGCTACCAAGCCTCATTTGATTCAAACTACTACCATCCGCAGCCAACAAATATATCATTTATCTTTGCTTGGTTCGGCTACCGTTTAATTCCGCGCAATAAGGATCTGCCATAGTTGATAGTAGTATACTCTCTTAACGCCTTATAAATAATTAAATTACACGCTACATTCTGCGGTGTGTGGCGATAGCGATGGCGATGGCGTGTGCAAATACAGTACCGGTAATTTGTTACAGGATTATCAAGCGGATAGATGTATGTACTGTTTACGTTTGTGTACATATACGTACTGTTTAGCTTAGCTTGCCTAGCCGCCCTACCTTGCCTTGCCTAGGTATACAAATCCTCAATAATATATATCTGTACGTATTTGTACAGATATACACTTACAAGAGTGCGGATAATTTCTTACATGAACGTATACAAATAGCAGTGCACGAATTAGAATGGGTGGGTATGGGTAATTGCGTTAAATCCAAACAGCGGCGAGCGGCAATTATCTTATTGAATGGGAATTATAAATAATTACTGCTATTAAACAATCACACGCGACTAGCGCGTTTAATCTATTCCTATTCGCGATCCAGTCGTCTGCTGTTTTGCTGCAGAAAAAAACCTCCAACAACAACAACAACTACAACAACGACAGCATCCAGCGGTGCTATATACATTATTTACCTGCCTACGTAACCGCGAGTATTTGCTCAACCTTTATACGAATGTGCATGAATGAATGAAATATTCGAAACCAAATAAGTAAGCATTCGCAGATCTAATGGAGATTCTGTGCGTAATAGTAAGAGAAGTCGAAGCCGCATAGAGTCGCAGTATCCAGTGGTTGGTAAATTCCTAAAGCGATCTCATGACTGATCCTTAATCTAAGGAGAAAGGATACCATTTTAACCCACTTTCCTCAGGAACCATCGCCACTTTTTTCATACTATTCCCACGTTGATTCTAATCATCACATTTCAATTTTTTTCCAACCTTAATTGTAGCTCAAAGAGTGCTGAATATGTTCTCGTTGTTGTAAAAATTCGGAAAAAAGGGCCTTCAGAGCGTCAATTTTCCCAAAAAAAATTCAAAAAAAAATGCTAAAAGGGTATTCTCGGATAAGTATAGCGAAATGTCCTTGATCTCGGATTTTCAAAATTTTCACGAAACATCATTGAGTATTCCAATAAAAAAAAAAAATTAGGACCAAAGAATTCCCCACCCCCTACCCCACCCAACTTGTCCAGAAAATCGAAAAAGCGTTTTTTTTTTTGAAAAAAATCTATTCGTGGGTTTCTACCTTATTTTGGGTATTGTTACAAGTGTAAAAATTTGGTCGTAGATCTGCGCTAAAGCAAGGTATTAACTGCGGTCAAATAGTGAATCTGACTTCATTATCGTATTCAGGGGTGTTAGATTTATGTGAAAACGTCTCCAACATCACCCGCCTAGGTATTGCCCCATATTTGGGGTAGGGGGTACCCTTGGGCCTCAAAACGGGTCTGCGAAAGTTCGGTGTGACTTTCCTACGATTTTTTACGGACAAATATAGTAAATATACCAAATTTCAAAACTCTTTCGTCACAAATTGTTCTTTGGTATTAAAAAAATGGAAGCTAAATTGACTTTTTTGAACAAAATTGAAATTTTTTCATATGTTGAAAAAGGATTAAAATATTAGGAGAAGAGCGTTTTTCGACTAATTTAGACTAGCTGAGTACAAATCAGACGTTTATTTTTTTCGTTCAAACCTCTCGTTTGCATTTTGACCCTTTATCCCCATCCCCCTCCCCATGCGCCCATGGCCGTAATTTTGTAATTACGTTCCTTAGCCAAAATTTTAATGATGAAATGTGATATGAAATTTCATGCTGAACAACTTTGCTTCTATTCATTTTTAGCGTATTACCAATTATTTCGAAGAAAAACGCATTTTTGAGCGTTTTTTTTGAGTACCTATCTCAAAAAAAAATTTTAAAATGACTAAAATGATTAAACTTTGGCGAAAAAAAAGTTTATGTGCCCTGCTATGGTCCGCAGCTGCGGCAATTCAAAGTTTTCTTTTGCCAATGTCTCCCCCCCTCCCTCCATTTCGGAGTAAACAATTTTGTAACCCATCGTTCCTGTAAACATTTAGATTATAATCATAATTTTTCCTCAAATACGCGCGAATAAAGACCCCCCCCCCCCAAAAAATTTTTCAATATTTCGGAAAAACCCCCCCCCCCCAAAACATTTTTCAATATTTCGGGCAAGGAAGGTGGGGTGGAGGAAATTTTTTGTTCCTAAAATTTTTAGGGATACTCAGTCATGTTTCGTGAAAATTTTAAAAATCTGAGATCAAGGGCATTTCGCTGTACTTATCCGGGAATACCCTCTAACATTTTTTGACCTTATTTGGAAAAAAGACGCTCGAGGGCCCTTTTTTCCGAATTTTCATAACAACGAGAAAATATTCAGCGCTCTTTAAGCTACAATTTAGGTTTAAAAAAAAAATTGGAATATGATGATTAGAATCGACGTAGGAAGTGTAAAGAATGTGGGGGTGGTTCCTGGGGGGGGGGTCTTAAATAGCGTCTCTTTCCCATAGATTAAGGATCAGTTATCAGATCGCTTTTAACATCCTGATCGAGCGGAATGCAATTTGCAACTATGCTCGATGAAGACAAAAAAAAGACGGTGGGGTGTGGGCTCATAGAGGAGAAGGGTGATTCTGGAAAATGACACCCTGACTAAATCTACTCATTTGGTTACTTTGAACATCTATCAACAGGTAAAGTTCACTTATCTTACTTGCATAAATGAAATTCTGAAAATGGAGGGGGGGGGGTGCATCAGTCGGATGGATGGTTCAAAAAAATGTCGCCCTTTTTTGAATTAACTCATTGCGTTACTTTGCACATCTTTCAAATCATGCGTTACAATAATTACCGTTAGTTTTCTCAAAAACCTTGAAAAAATCCAAAAATTGAACATTTTTTTGGGAAAGTTGACACTCTGGAGGGAAGGGGGACTTTTTTCAAAAATTTCAGCGCTCTTTGAGCTATGCTTTGGGTTTTGAAAAACTTCGAATACGATTCTTGGAACCGACGATATGAGTATGGGAAGAAAGGTGGTGGTCGCTGAAAGATGACAGAACTGAAAAAATCTCTCCTCAGCCAAATTTTTTCCCCCTCTGATTCACTCCATGTCAAAACGACCCAAAAAATAACTCGGGTCTTTCGATTTCGCTCAAATTTTTTTTTGTCAGTTCATCTCGGTGGTTTGGTGAAAAAAATCACCGTTTCATTAGAGTGAGGGGGGGCGGCCTTTTCAATTTTCGAATCACGTACTCGTATTTTAAAAACTTTTGGTAATTTGATGGTCAGTTTGGATGACGAGGAAGTCGGATTCGGAAACAAACCTAAGTTGATTTTCGATCTAAGCAATGCCGAATTACAAAGAATCGATACGCTACTCGTCGTAGTAATCATTTTCCGGTATTTTTCCATTTTTCAAGTGGCTCAGGTGGCATTCGTGGACGGATCCAAAAAATAAGTGAATATTCATGTTCAGCTACCTCAAAAACTGGCAACCATCAATATTTCAATTCATTTTTTCAATTTTTTTTGAATTTTGACCAAAATTGAGAGGGTGTTGAGATCCCATTTTGAAATGGAATTAAGGTAATTAAAGCTGGGATAAAAAGTTCTTTTCGTGGCAATTTTACAGATTTTTAAACTATACATTTCTACCTTTATGCTAATCGTATTAAATTGAACTTTCATCTGAAAAATTCATCTTTGTATTTTCAAAATTTTGTAACGTCAATTTTGAATTTCCATTAAATTACCAACAATACCACCATGCAAACAAATTTTTCCAGTATGAGTCTTCAAAGTTCAGCTGTTCGACAAAAACTCACAATAATTGGGAAATTATGATGGTCACTTGCCTTCTCCCCTCCCCTCCCACACATAAAAGGTCAAGGCAGAAATGACGGTGATTGTTTCACTACATCTTCGAGAGCAAAACTCACAAAAAAATGTTGAACGACGTCAAAAGACCGGAGTTACACTTTTTGGGTCGTTTTCACATAAAATGAGCTCTTTTAGATTATGGATCAGTCCATCAGATTGATCTTGCGAACTCCGATTTTCATGCATTTTGCGGCTATTCATGTTTACTATCAGTATCGTAGGTAATATTTCAACTTTGTTCGATGAATACTTGTATTTATAATATTTATTCGCCAAAACTCCTATCCTATATGCCCTATGGTCGATCGATTGTGGTTAATTTACACCAAGGACCGGGTGTCAACGACGAATTCGGCACGCTAAATATATGGAATTTGCCGATAAAAGACGAATATATATAAAAAAAAAAGGAAAAAAAAAGAAGCAAGAATGATGACGAAAAAAAAATCCAATACAAATTTCCGAACAACTGAAGGTGTAGGTACCTACACAATATATACATATTCGACTTCGGATGGTATATGTCTCTTGTTTTTTTTTTCTACTTTATTTCTATCTGTTCTTGAACATCCTACGCTATAGAATCCGGTTACTCGTAGGTCCAGTTTTTTTTTTTTTTTCTTCTTTTCCATGAAGAAGGCCCCGTTTGCGTATGTGTTGTTGGCCACAGAGAGATACTCGATCTTATCTTAAAACCTTTTCGAATTAATAGGCGTTACTTCTTCAACTCTGCGCGTCGGCACACCTTCTATTACAAATTCATTTTGACAGGTATTTTATTTCTTTTTTTTATTATTATTTTACTCTCTATCTTTGTCTCGCTCGTGGCCCAAACGAGCACGACGGTTTGGTTATTTAACTATGGAACGTTTTCCCTTCGAATATAAATTAAAATTACTTCCAGCCAATCGTTTAACTCATTGACTACAATTTAATTTTTTTCTCACTCGGAGCTGCCGTCTCCAACCCTTCCCCCCTCCCCTCGCCCCACCGTACTACCCTTCATTTAATACTCATTCTTCTCGTACAGATTTCTCACCTGTGTTATGATAGCGACCGCCGAACCGAGCCGAGCTGGGCCAAGTATTTTACAATCATACTCTCTCTCTCTCTCAACGTATAGCTAAACTGATTTAATGTATTATTATAATTTGGAATATGTGTATATATATGTATATTTTTTTTACTAATTTATTTCCTATATGACCATCTTTTTCGCTGGTTAATTTCTCGTTAGGCTAATATTCTTATAAAGGTGTATATGTGTATAGTCTAAGATGAGGTATAGATAGATGGACCACCATCATAAATGAAATTAAAACGTTGACGGTGTTTATTCGTGTAAAAAAAGGTTAAAGGAAAAACTAATTTCCAAGGTGTTAAAATGACACTTCATTTAAATCCAGCTAAAAAAACCCAATTCATCATCATTCCGTATATGGGTTTCTATCTATTAATAATACGATGATCAACGTAGATAGATAGATAGGTTGGTAGGTAGGTAGGTAGGGCTTGGTTTATGCGTGAAATAGACGATGCGAATTTGTAAATTTTTTTTCCCATCTTCTCGAGCCACGATTACCATAAACAGCGTTGTCGTTTAATTACGCCCTAATGATTTCGCTGTATAGCAATATAATAATAACAACAGCAACAATACGTGGAAAACATTTGACCACCAAAATGCCGCAGATTGAATCAAATTTCAGCACGTTTCTTGGAAATTTGACCGGTGCAGATGTAGACGGAGCATCGTATTGTACCAACGAATGTTAATTTGAATAACTAGTTGATGTGTATGAAAAGACTCAGTCTGGTGCACAATGATTGCGGAATGACCTTTTTTTTTTTTTTTTACTTTTATTCAGACGCGTTCGCGTGCAAAGGATAACTATTCTTGTTTGACTACCTGGTGATGCAAAAAGGTGACTAACATCGTCATCGTGGTAGTTACTCGATATGCTATAAAGTCGTCCTGCCTGTGTCTACTGTCTACGCACCAGAGACTCTGTAGGGTTTCTAAATCTAAAAGGCGATGTTTCCGCGTAACCGTGGGCATCGCATCGTACCAATAGGTAGATGTTGAAAATGAAACCGTTATTTTTCTCATTAGTGTAATTCGAAAGCAATTGCACGTGATGAAAATATTATTTTTTTGGTTTCTTTTATGTTTTTTATTACACCCCCGGCGAGATGTGTTTTTCTTGGTAATCAACTGTGCGAGTGTTTTTATGGGTTCTCGGTAATACCGAGTAGTAGAATTTTACGAGATGAGGGTAGCTGGAAAGTAGAGTGTGTGAAAATATTTAGTTATGGTTTTGAGAACTGGCGTGCAAATGTATTTTCTTACGTTTTCAAAGACGAAAAATCGTATAATCTGAAATGGGAAATAATACCATATTTGAATTTCGATACTTTCCATTCTACCCCTAATGCCCCTTAACCCTCGGCCCGGTTTGTGAAATCTCCCTGTTAAATTTGCCCCCGAATGATTTCTAGCTGAGACTTAGAAAGCTAAGCAGGTACTACAATCGAGAAACATCTCTCACCAAAGTTTTTAGCACCTCGACCACGCTGGTTTTCAAGGGGAAGGCTCTTGAGTGAAAATTACGTAAAAATTTTTTTTGAAGATGTTAATCGATCGATTTGTGCAACAATTTTTTGATATGTTGTAGACATACATGAGAGGCATTTTTGAAAATATTAACACTCTCTCCTACCATAATTGCCCCCCCCCCCCCATGCCCCTTTGAAAGTATTATTAATTTTTTTAATATGGATAATGGCTTTGTATAATTTTGAAATTATGTTTTTTAGATGTACATTACACCTCGTCGTAACGTATTTTTTTTGAATTACTGACATGAATATGTGTGATGGGAGAGAGGGAGGGGGTTTTCCGAAAAGGTGACGTTTTTGGATTTTTGATTTCATGTTTTTGATCGAAAAGTCGCTATGAAAGATGATTATGAATGATTTTTGCACTTCACGTAAAAATGTTGACGCGGATGTCCAATTTAAAAAATTAAAAAAATTGAAAAATTAAAAAATATTAAAATTGAAAGAATTTAAAAATTGAAAAAGTTGAAATAAAAAATTGAAAATAGAAAAAAATTCAAAGTTGGAAAAGTTGAAAAATCGTAAAATTAAAAAATAATAAAAAATAACGAACAATTGCAAATTGAGAAATTGAAAAAAGAAAAAAATCAAAAAATTGAAAATAAAAGCTATAAAACAATTAAAAAATTGTCAATAAAGCAATCAAAAAATTAAAATAAGAAAAAATTAAAAAATAATAATTTTTGATTTGAAGTTTTTTCATCAAAAACTCGCGATGAAAGACGATTACGAATGGATTTTTGCACTATATGTTAAAATGTGTACATGTATATGGGTCATTCCATATCAGTTCGTACGCAAAGTGGTAGGGAGGGGGGTCGGAGATTTTTCTGATTTTTTATGCGGGTAGACCTCGATAAGAGATGACGAATGCCGCAAACCGCAACTCTGCAGGTCTTTTTGGAGGACATTATAGGCTGCTACCAGCCCCTGGTATCAGCAACAAAAAATACACTCAAAAGCATCAACCCCACCGCTGAATTAAGCCTACTGCCTAAATTTGATAGGTTTTGGCCGGTATAGAGCCGAGGAAATGATTTTTAGTTTTTGGAAAAAAAAGTAAAAAGGAATAAATTTCAGAAATGAATAAAAATGATCTCGATGGTCTTCCAGAACCCAAAACGGATTTCTTTGATCCCCTTCCCCCCTCCTCCATAGGTCGATAGTCCACAATAGCCTGATTTTCATTGACAATATAACAGAAAATCAGCGTACAAACAATTACCCACCAAAAACAGAGGGGTCAATCCAAGTCATTGAGGAGGAGTTGGGAATTTTTATGATTTTTTTTCATGTGGGTAGACCTCGATGAGAGATGACGAATGCCATCCATAAGCATTCCAAGT
>FIZR01020464.1:0-17325 GCA_900060175.1 Ferrisia virgata | reverse complement strand
AATGCGGAGGGTAGGGCAGTGGGAAGGAAGGAATCTTTGTGTACGATCGCACATCCGACGAAGAGGTTGGTTTTTGATCCATCTGTGTAAATGTGATTAAAATTTTTGTATTTTTCTAATAATTTGCAGAAGTTTCTTTGGAAGATGATTTGATTGGTGTCTTTTTTACAGAATTTGGTCAAAGATAGATCAATTATAGGTTCATAGGGATGCCACGGTGGGATTAAGTTAATTGGATTATGTAGTATTTTCAGTTTGTTTGTTTCTAACCTTTGAAGGAGAGTAATGATATTTTGGGGTAAAGAGTCTAAGGGTAAAATGTGGTTTATTTTTGCAGTAAAGTTAGGGTTGGCTTTTATGTTGAGGAAAGATAGTGTAGAAATGAATTTTCTCCGTATACTTAATGGACATTCAGACGCCTCGTTGAGGAGACTAGCGATGGGAGTTGTTGCGAAGGCACCTGTAGCAATTCTTACACATTTGTTTTGAATGGTGTTTAGTCTGTCAAGTCGGGTAGATGAGGCTTTGGAGTATGTGATGCAGCCGTAGTCTAGTATGGGTAGAATAAGGGAGCGGTAAAGTCTTAATAAGGTGTGGCGATCGGAACCAAACGTGGTGTGCGAGAGTTTTTTCAATAAGTTGATTTAAATCAAAAATTAAAAGCGTCTCACCAAAAAAGTCACATACAAAAGTTGTGTTTTCAGAATAATGTGCAAACCCCCCCCCCCCCTCCTCCTCAGACATGACATATATTTTTCAATTTTTTAATTTTTTGATTTTTAATTAATTTTTTTAAATTACTTCTATCAACTTTTTTCATTTTATAATCAATAATTTTATTTCTTAATTTTTATATTTTTGAGTTTTTGATCAAAAACTTTAAATCAAAATTCAAATCTTTTGCAATTTTTAAAATTTTTTTCACTTTTTAATTTTATTTGTTTTTATTTTTAATCATTTAATTTTTATATTTTTCATGTTTTTTTTCTTCTTTTCATTTCAAATTTTTTGAGTTTTTGATAAAAAATTTCAAATCTAAAATCAAAAAGTCACTTTTTTTTTAATAAATAGCTTCCCGCTCTAAGACATGTCTATGTAAAAAATCAAAAATTTGCTGAAATATTTTGTGTGATTAAGGATTTTTGCACAATTTTTCGAAAGCGAACAAAAATTGTTATTTACAAAATTTGCCTATCTTCGTAATTGTAGGGACTGCATGAAATGCTGGTTGTAATTTCTTTCCCCTTCAATGTTATTCGTCGTAAAAATAAAATATATCAATTTTGATTTAGAAAGTCTGGAATGAAAGTCGTTAGTTAGTTTGGGGCTGGTGAAAGTTTCATGCACACAGCCCCTTCAATTTTGAAGATGGGCAATTTTTCTAAAGTACAATTTTTGCACGCCTTGAAGATTTACGCAAGGATCCTGAACCACCCGAAATATTTTTACAATATTTTTTCTTTTTTAAACCACTATCCCTTTAAATTTTGAGTTTGGTGACTTATCGATATGATCATGATTACTCGTTTCCTCACTCCATAGCCAACCTTTTTATTACCTTTTCAAAACTATGTAAAGTAATGAAATTTCTATAGTATCAACTTTTCAATCATAGTGCTACATGATGGGCAACCATTTGTATAGATTGACGATTCCCTCATCAATCGCAAATTGCGCTCCGATGCTGAAGTTTGGCTCGTAAGTTTAGTGAGGGTCCTAGATCTGCCCTTTTTTTTTGGAGGATTTAGATCCTTTAAGCCTATTGTACTCCTTTACAGCTTCGCGTAAAAGTGGCTTTTAAGGGGATCTCGCATAATCTCAAATTCTCCTTGATTGAGGCAAGGAGCTGAATAATAATTCTTGTAACTCGAAAAATTGCACCAAGAATCAGTACAATGGAATGCGTTTTAGATCCGAACTTGGATGCACTCGAAAGTGATACTAATTTACGTGTATTATGTTTACAGGTAACCGAAGCCGAAGACTGTTACAACACAGCCTTACGTCTGTGCCCGACTCATGCCGACTCGTTGAATAATTTGGCCAACATTAAACGCGAACAAGGATACATCGAGGAAGCTACTCGTTTGTACTTGAAGGCATTGGAAGTATTCCCGGAATTCGCGGCAGCCCATTCGAATTTAGCTTCGGTACTGCAACAGCAAGGTAAACTGACCGAAGCTTTGATGCATTACAAGGAGGCTATTCGTATCCAACCGACATTCGCCGACGCGTACAGCAATATGGGCAACACGTTGAAGGAGATGCAGGATATACAAGCGGCTCTGCAGTGTTACTCGAGGGCCATCACCATTAATCCCGGATTCGCGGACGCTCACAGTAATTTAGCGTCCATACATAAGGTAAGTGTTGGCAAGGCACTAAGGAGGCGTTTATGTGTATATTATATTCAATTTTACATGTACATGTACATAGTACTCCTCCGCTACCCCCATTCACTTTTAATAGGAGTTTTAGAAAATTTGGACACGAAATAACGATACTCTTGAAGTGCTTCTAAATTCAGAATCAGTCATAATTCTAGTGGACCAACGTTATTACTAAAAATAAGAACCACTCTTCAGCCGTATGAGCCTCTATACCCCTCTCTCCTACTTCTCCTTTTCAGAATTTTATTACAATTCGGTTCTGTTCGTCTTATTTATTTTTTCCAAATTCATTCTAAGCCTAATAAAGACTTGAACAATTCGATAAATTTGAAATGAAAAATCTGAAAATTGAATATTTTTTAACCTTTTTTGCAAAATTGGCGCTGCGGAAGGGCTTTTTTTTAAATTTTTATTGCAATTAAAAATTTTCAGCACTATATGGATTAAAATTTAGGTGTAAAGAAATTGAAATAGAATGATTACAACAGACGTAGGGTGTATATGAATAGAGAGGGTGGTTCCTGAAAGGAGGAGAGACCTGAAAAATGGCACCTTGAAACCTACATTTTGGTACCCCACATGGGATTTTTGGAAATTTTGAGTTTTTTCAAAATCACCCCCTTCCCTTAATTTGAAGCCCGAACTCGTCATACGTTAAAATTTTATTCAATCTAAAATCAGATACCTTGAAACCTACATTTTGATACACGCATGGAATTTTTGAGTTTTCTCACCCTCCCACCTCCCTCTCCCCTCCCCCATTTTGAGCCCGAACTTGTTATACGTCAAAATTTTATTCAAACTAAAATTAGATGCCTTAAAATCTACATTTTGATACCCCTTATGGAATTTTTGAAAAATTGAGATTTTTCTCACCCCTTCTCCTTACACTCCGCCCTTCCCTATTTAAAGCTCGATTTGGTTATGCGTAAAAATTTTATTCAATCCAAAATCAGACACCTTGAAACCTACATTTTGATACCGCTCTTAATATTGTTGGAAATTTTGAGTTTTTCTCCCCTCCTCCTCCTCTTATGGTGAGGTCGAATTCGTTATGCGTCAAAATTTTATTCAATCTAAAATCAGACACCGTGAAACCTACATTTTGATACCCCACGTAGAATTTTTGGAAATTTTGAGTTTTTCCAACATCACCTCCCCCTCCCCTTCATTTGAAGCCCGAACTCGTCATACGTTAAAATTTTATGCAATCCAAAATCAGACACCTTGAAACCTACATTTTGATACACACATAGAATTTTCGGAAATTTTGAGTTTTTCACCCTCCCACCTCCCTCTCCCCTCCCACCATTTTGACCCCGAACTCGTTATACGTCAAAATTTTATTCAATCCGAAATCAGACACCTTGAAACCTACATTTTGATACCTCTCTTGATATTTTTGGAAATTTTGAGTTTTTCTCCCCTCCTCCTTCTCTTATGGTGAGGTCGAATTCGTTATGCGTCAAAATTTTATTCAATCTAAAATCAGACACCTTGAAACCTACATTTTGGTACCCCACATAGAATTTTTGGAAATTTTGAGTTTTTCCAACATCACCCCCCCTACCTTTCCCTTAATTTGAAGCCCGAACTCGTCATACGTTAAAATTTTATGCAATCCAAAATCAGACACCTTGAAACCTACATTTTTGATACACACATAGAATTTTCGGAAATTTTGAGTTTTTTCACCCTCCTCCTCCCTCTCCCCTACACCATTTTAACCCCGAACTCGTTATATGTCAAAATTTTATTCAAACTAGAATGAGATGCCTTGAAATCTACATTTTGATATTCCTCATGGAATTTTTGAAAAATTTGAGATTTTTCTCACCCCCCTTCCCTCTACACTTCGCACTTCCTCATTTAAAGCTCGGCATTTTGCGACTGTACTAGTTGGATATTTCTCAACATTTTTAGCTCTACAGTGAAGAAAACATATTTTAATTATATTCTAAGCATTTTTTGAAAATGTTTAATGATAAAATGGCATAATGTTATGCATCGATATTTTTTATTAAAATGAACGATTATGTATATGCTGTGGGGATGGGGGTTGGGGGGTTGGAGAACAGAAGGGATAATTCTTGTTCACTAGTTTACCGCCTTCCCTAAGATTTCATTTGCTCCTCGCGAAAAAATTCCTGACTTCGGGTCTAAATTTTTTATTAAATTCGGAGTACTATTGACGATGTTACTTGAAAATATTACTTTAGGCCGTTCGTTGGTGATATTTCTTACATATTTGTTTTTGTATGCAACAGGACTCTGGTAATATTCCCGAAGCTATACAATCGTACAGGACGGCTTTGAAGTTGAAACCGGACTTCCCGGACGCGTATTGCAATTTAGCCCATTGTTTGCAAATCGTTTGCGATTGGACCGACTACGACGTCAGAATGAAGAAACTGGTGAGCATAGTGGCCGAACAATTGGAAAAGAACAGATTACCTTCGGTGCATCCTCATCACTCGATGTTATACCCACTGACTCACGAGTATAGGAAAGCTATCGCAGCCAGACACGCTAATTTGTGTATTGAAAAGGTTGGTGTCGACTGTACTACTGTAAGTTTAGGTTTACCTAGTTGCAATTGTGACCTACTTACCCGAGTTTGTTGTTTTTTTTTTCTTTGCACGCAGATTCAAGTATTACACAAACCACCGTATCAATTTAGCAAAGAATTAGCCCCCAATGGACGTCTACGTATCGGTTACGTATCGTCGGACTTTGGTAACCACCCGACTTCTCATCTAATGCAATCCATTCCCGGAATGCATCGTAAACAAAACGTCGAGATTTTCTGTTACGCTTTGAGCGCCGACGACGGTACCACGTTTAGAGCGAAAATAGCCCGAGAATCTGAACATTTCATCGATTTATCAGTGGTAAGTGGCGCCTCCTCCTCTCCCCATCCAAACGTCAACTTGTACGAGTTAGATTTTAATACGGCGAGATTAACTGGGGTTATGTTTTGCGGTATACAGATCTCTTGCAATGGTAAAGCTGCTGATCGTATTTATCAAGATGGTATCCATATCTTAGTCAATATGAACGGTTACACGAAGGGAGCTCGTAATGAAATATTCGCCTTGAGACCGGCACCTATTCAAGTATGTATTTTTTTCATCATCTTTTTTGGATCGATTTATTTTTGGTTTTGATTGTGTCGTTGAGCGGAGCCATGTTTGAAGCGAAGAAATGACGGGGATCGAAGATAATTTTAATTTTTTTCTACGAAAGCAAAACAATGAAGCTCCATGTAAGCCTTCGACGACTCCAGCTCTCTGCGCAGCTAAATAGTAGATTATGTGAGGTTCTAGCTCAAAAATTTTGTTATATTTTGCCATCAGACAATTCGCAATGTACATTTTGATACCCCACATGGAATTTTTTGGAATTTTGAGATTTTTTCCCCTTCATCCCACTTTCTATTTAGAGCTCGAATTAGTTATACGTTAAAATTTTATTCAATCTAAAATCAGACACCTTGGAGCCTACAATTTTATACACACGTGGAATTTTTGAAAATTTTGAGCCTCTCCTCCCCCTCCCCTCCCCCAAAAAAACTCGAATTGGTTTTACGTCAAAATTTTATTCAATCCAAAATCAGATACCTTGAAGCCTACATTTTGATACACCTCATGAAATGTTTGAAAATTTTGAGTTTTTCTTTTTGATACACCTCATCGCATGTTTGAAAATTTTTAGTTTTGGTCCCCCCCCCCCCCCCCATTAAAAGCCTCAAATCGTTATACGTTGAAATTTTATTGAATCTAAAATCAGACATTTTGAAACACATGGAAGTTTTGAAAATTTTTAGCGCCGCCGCCGCCGCCCCCCCCCCACAAGCCTGAATTGGTTATGCATCAAAATTCTAACCAATCCAAAATCAGATACCTTGAAGCCTACGTTTTGATACACCTCATCGCATGTTTGAAAATTTTTAGTTTTCCCCCCCCCCCCCCTCAATTTAAAAGTCTCAACTCGTTGTACGTTAAAATTTTATTCAATCTAAAATCAGACACCTTCAAACCCATATTTTGATACACATGGAATTTTTGAAGATTTTCAAACCCCTCCCCACCCCCCTTTTAAAGCCCGAATTGGTTATACGTCAAAATTTTATTTAATCCAAAGTCAGACTCCTTGAAACTTATATTTTGATAGCCATCATGGAGTTTTTGGAAATTTGGTGTTTTTCTCCCCTCCTATCCTCATATGTTGAGCCCGTATTCGTTATGCGTCAAAATTTCATTGAATCTAAAATCAGATACCTTGAAACCTAAATTTTGGTACCCCACATGGAATTTTTGTAAATTTTGATTTTTAATAACATCACCCCCTCCCCTTAATTTGAAGGCCGAACTCGTCATACGTTAAAATTTTATTCAATCCAAAATCAGAAACATTGAACCCTACGTTTTGATACACACATGGAATTTTTGTAAATTTTGAGTTTTCTCACCCTCCCACCTCCCTCTCCCCTCCCACCATTTTGACCCCGAACTCGTTATACGTCAAAATTTTATTCAATCCGAAATCAGACACCTTGAAACCTACATTTTGATACCGCTCTTGATATTTTTGACAATTTTGAGTTTTCTCCCCTCCTCTCCCCATATGGTGAGGTCGAATTCGTTATGCGTCACAATTTTATTCAATCTAAAATCGGACACCTTAAAACCTACATTTTGATACCCCACATAGAATTTTTGGAAATTTTGAGCTTTTCTCCCCTCCCTCCCCTTCCCCCACTCGGGACTCTAACTGGTTACACGTCAAAATTGTATTAAATTCGAAATCCGACATTTCAATATCTCATGTGGAATTCTGCATTTTCGACCCATTGCCCTCCTCCTTCCCTCTCTCCGCATTCTACAACTCGTGGCCCAAATTGGTTTTGTACTCAAAATTGTATTCAATTTGAAATCAGATTGCCCCCCTCCTCCTCCCCTCTTCAACCACCAATTCAGTTCTTATTCGTAACGCTGTGATAAATGAATTCAGCATCTTGGATAACTCGTTTACACGTAATTACTAGTTTTTCTTTCGAAAATTTGATTTTCCGAGAGGTGCTGTACTGTGCTGCATAGAGGGAGGTCAGAATTATCAACAGAATTAGTTTTGGGGTCTTGCAATACCATTGAGACGATTTTTGGGCACGCCAGATATCTATTCATTATATTTATTCATTTGTTAGTCTGATTTTCTGTATCTGTAATTCATAATACATGGAAGGTTCGTGTATATATAGCAACCGAGTATGCTGTATAAAGATAAGGAAAGAGTACCTTCTTTGACCTAGACCATCCGGAGGTTAACAACATATGGTAGGAGTCAGCCCCACTACATCCTTCTCGTAGCAACCAAACAGGTATTTAAAGTCGCGTGTTTATGATCAGCAGGTGTCCTACAGGTGTTTCGAATTGTGGAATAATAGGGTAATAAAAGAGCGATAAAACGATACTCCTTGATAACAAAGAAAAATCCCAATCCCCATTCAACAATGTGCTCTGTGGCAAGCCCGCACAACAATAGACTGCAAGGCACGAAGGAAATAATTAGAAAACCGTTGCGGCCATTTTTTGGATGTCTCAGATGTTTATTTTGATTCTCCCTCCCACCCTCCACCCACTACCAATCTAAAAACCTGTTTGCTCGCCTCGATACCGGACCAAAATTGATCAAATTTAGGGAATAAGCGTCGATTGTCCAGCAATTTAATATCTTGGAGTGGGGATGAGCTTGGATAATAATTCAGTGATGCCCCAATTTGGAGGAGGGAGTGATGAGGGGCCAAAAATACAACAGTTGTTCCTTTTTCAGCCAATCGATAGAAAATCCAAAGTTGTATAGCATATCCAAAAATCAACCCCCTAGGTCAATTAAGAGGGGAGATATAAGGTTTTTTCCCTTTTTGGTCTTGAGAAAAGGCTGCTCCTACCCCATCTGCTCACCAAATTGAGCTAGGAAGTTGAAATTTGTTATGTACATTTAGTAGCGGCCTCAAATATGTTTTTGATGGTTCGCACTTTTCAACCTCATTACACCCCTTCACCCCCCTCGTGTGGTGTTTTGGCCGTTTTTTCCCTACACTAAAATCATTTACTCTGCTCCATATTGACCAAAATCGTTTCAATTTAGTCAATCGAGTCAGTATGGTGGCGGAATAGATATGTATGAGTGTGGATGACCTCGGGTCAAAATTCAGATATGCCCAAATTTGAGGGAGGAGGTGCACATGGGCCACAAATCTCAACAATAGTTTCTATTTGAACCATTCGATAAAGGATCCAAATTTGAGTAATATATCGGAAATAAGCTTCCTAGGTCAATTATCAGGGAGATATGAGGGCTTTCCCCCTTTTTACGTTGAAAAATGATTTTTCCTCCCCTATCACCACATCAAATTGAGCCAAGAAGTTGAAACTTGTTATGTGGTCTTGGTAGGAGCCGTAGATGTGCCTTTTGGGAGTATCGACTTTTCAGCCCCATTGCAACCCCACACAGCTCAGAATGTGGTTTTATGAGCGGTCTTTCTCATGCTTTGAGTTTCTTCCTGGCATAATTCGCCTCCAAATTGAGCTTCGAAGTTTGTAATTTGTTAGGTACATTTAGTAGGAGATCTAGATGTGCCTTTTGGGGGTCTCGACTTTTCAGCCCCATTTCACTCACGCTCCTCACAGCCCCAAATATATGGTTTTATTGGTTATTTTTTATTTTTTGAATTTACTCCTCGCATAACTCTCCTCCAAATTGACCTAGGAACTTGAAATTAGGTATGTACATTTAGTACGGGAGCCCTAGATGTGCCTTTTCACGGGTCTCAACTTTTCAGCCTCATTTCACACCCCTCACAGTCCCGAATGTATGGTTTTTTGGTAATTTTTTCTTATTTTTGAAGTTAACTCCTGGCATAACTCTCCTCCAAATTTAGCTAGAATACTTTACAGAGATGTAAAATCAGAAAGATTATAAATTTCGGTTCGTAGTTGCCCTTGAATACTCATTTTTGAATTTCATATTCTTGGTATTTCGAAAAATTGTTGCCCTTGCTTAGCTCGAGCAACACTTCCTGATTTTCCTGCTGCAAATTTCCTCCTCAATGGGTTGAAGGCAAGAAAATGAACCAAAAAAAAAAAACCACACTTCATTTTTGTTTTTAGTAATGAAACGTAGGTACTCAAGCCCTCGCCCCCCCCCTCATTTCGGTCCTATCCCCACCTATCGATAGGACTTTTTAATTCTTTATTGAATGGTTTAAAAGCGGATCGTCCTTCATATTTGTCCCCCTTTTCACTTCCCCTCCTTGAACTTTGAAAATTACTAAATTTTGACTCCAGTTCATTCTTAATTATATTTATCGAATCTTCCGCAATTTCAAGTTTACCAATCGAATTTGATGATTTTGATCCAGTAAGGAAAACTGTGACAGCAACTTTATTCTTTCTTGGGGGAGGAGGGGGGGAAGTGCGTGAATTGAAAATATTTGTACGACATCTGGAAAAAAATGGTCTCTTTGGTCTTGGAAGATTATGAAACAGATTTTGTTCATGCTCCTTCCTCGTCTTTTACACCCCCTCTTCCTAAAATATCGTAATGGTCTAGCTCTCTTTGAAAACATGACGATGAAAACCACGTAGAAGATGTGATATTGGTACTTTCGAAGAAATCTTCAGTTTTGTAGCAATCTTTTGGCGATTTTTTTTTTGTAACCAGTCTTCAGTTATTGAATGTAGGGATCTTGAGCAGCAGATTCAGGACTCGTCCATTCCTAATTATATTTATTGAAGCCGTCGCCATTTCAAGTTTACTAATCGAATTTGATGATTTTAATCCAGTAAGGAAAACTGTGACAGCAACTTTATTCTTCGTTGAGGGTTGAAGGGGGGGAGGGGTGGATTGAAAATATTTGTACGACATCTAAAAAAAAATGGTCTCTTTGGTCTTGGAAGATTATGAAACAGATTTTGTTCATGCTCCTTCCTCGTCTTTTACACCCCCCCTTCCTAAAATATCGTAATGGTCTAGCTCTCTTTGAAAACATGACGATGAAAACCACGTAGAAGATGTAATATTGGTACTTTCGAAAAAATCTTCAGTTTTCTGGCAATCTTTTGGCGATTTTTTTTTTTTTGTAACCAGTCTTCAGTTATTGAATGTAGGGATGGATCTTGAGCAGCAGATTCAGGACTCGTTTTTTTCGAAAGTTTAGCGATTGATGAGCTCTAGGTGTAGGGTGAAGCTTGGACAAGGACTAGGCTTTGGGTTGCGATGGGTTGGTGAAAAAAATTCAAACGGATGAAATGAATAATGAATTCTCATTGAAGACCATAATGAAATCCTAACGAGACGAATCGTCGAGCTTTTTCGCCAACTTACTTCGATTACAGCTAATATGCAAAAAATGGTGTATAATTTTACTCGAAATTTCAGGTCATGTGGCTGGGTTACCCAGGCACGAGCGGCGCCCCTTACATGGACTACATTGTTACGGACAAAGTAACCTCGCCGTTGGAATTAGCGTCTCAATATAGCGAAAAATTAGCCTACATGCCTCACACGTATTTCATCGGCGATCACAAGCAAATGTTTCCGCATCTGAAAGAAAGGCTGGTCGTAGCCGAGAAGGTTCGTTCCGTACGTTATTGAATTTGATTATTTTTCATCCAAACCTTATCTACGCGAGCCATGTAAACTAATGTGTTTCGTGAATTCTGATAGGCTCAGCCGAACAAAGATGTACCCGCCGATAACGTAGCCGTAATAAATGCCACCGATTTATCGCCCATATTAGAAAACACTCAAGTTAAAGAAATACGAGAAGTCATCTCGCCCGAAATTACAGACAATAAACAATCCAGACCGGTAGAAATTAGCATCAAAGTAGCCGAGTTACCTACGACGACGCCTATCGAAGTAAGTTCGCTGCTAGCGATTTTCAGTGTACCAAAAAGGAGGGGGGGGGGCTTTGCAGCTCTGTATAAATTAATTTTTTATCTCATTACACATTGTGTGTTTTATTTGCAGACGATGATAGCGTCGGGCCAAATTCAAACCTCGGTCAATGGTCTAATATTACAAAACGGTTTGGCCACCAATCAAACGCACGGTAAAGCCGCCACAGGCGAAGAGGTACCGCAAAGTATTGTCATTACGAGCAGGCAACAGTACGGACTTCCCGAAGACGCTGTCGTATATTGTAATTTTAATCAGTTGTACAAAATCGATCCACCAACGCTACATATGTGGGTTAACGTAAGTGTCTCGTCGATGATGATGATGATGATAACTTGGCGAACGTAGCCTAAAAAGGTAAAATAAGGTACACGATTTCTAGTCAACTAACGGTGTATTTTTTTTTTTTTTTTCGCTTTCAAAAATATCGCAGATTTTAAAAGCAGTTCCTAACTCGGTCATATGGTTACTGAGATTTCCAGCGGTTGGCGAAGCGCATTTGCAAGCCACTGCTCAATCGTTAGGCATAGCTCCTGGTAGAATACTGTTTAGTAACGTGGCCGCCAAGGAAGAGCACGTCAGAAGAGGTCAGCTCGCCGACGTATGCTTGGATACGCCGCTATGTAATGGACATACGACCAGTATGGATGTATTATGGACTGGTACTCCGGTTGTGACTTTACCAGGTTAGTAGCGTTATCAAAATTACTCGCACTTTAAAAGATCCTGGCTAAAATCTAAACTTGATAATTAATCGTTTTTTTTTTTGGTTTCATGTCATCGTATTTTTCAGGCGAAACTCTAGCATCTCGAGTAGCTGCTTCGCAATTGGCTACGTTAGGTGTTCCGGAGCTTATCGCCAGAACCAGAGAAGAATATCAAAATATTGCTATTAGATTAGGAACCGATAAAGAATAGTGAGTTATTTTCGATTTCAATTTTATTGATGAAAAACAAAAAATTACCGCCTGATTTTCGTGAAAGATTGTAATTATTGGTTAAATTCCCTTGGAATCCGGAGAGAGTGGTGGTGGTGGTGTTGTTAAATGGGACTAAAAAATCGACACTAAGAAAGACCACAGCTATAACCCCTATATTAAATCTACATACCAAATTACACAACACCCTACCTTAGTCCAATTAGAATTGGGGGGGGGGTGGAGATGCGACAAACAAGCTCCAAAAAAATAAGAAAAGACGACCCCAAAAAATCACTGTGAGGGAATATGATGAGGCTGAAAAGTCGTGATCGTCAAAAGACACATCCAAGGACCGCCACTAAATCTACAGACCGAATTTCAATTTCCTAGCTCGCGTTGGAGGGGAGTTATGCGAGGAACGAAATCGAAAAATTAGCAAAACCCCGCCAGAAAACTTCTCATTTTTAGGGCTGTGAGGAGGGAGGGGGGCGATGAGGTTGAAAAGTCGAGGCCGCCAAAGTGCACATTTAAAGCCCCGTTTTAAATGTACATACCAAATTTCAACTTCCTAACTCAATTTGGAGGGAAGATAGCTGAGGAAGGAGCCTTTTTGTCGAGGTCAGTAACCTCCTTATTGACCTAGGGTGCTGATTTTTGGACATGTTGTGTACCATTTTAGATTGTCTATCGATTGGCTCAAAAAGGAACAATTTTTGCGATTTAAGCCCCTCTCCAGCTCCTCTCCCAAATGTAGACATGGCTGAAATTTGACCTGAGACCGTACTCACTCGAGAATATCAAATTTCAGGTCCAATGATTCCTGTTCCCCAAATTTTATCGATTTTTGGTCGGTACCAAGTTGGGCAAATGATTTTTTTAATTTCGAAAAAAAATTCAGCTAGATTTTTGTAAAGTATTGGTTTTATATTGTGGATTCGATGGTTTTTCCTTCATTTTTGGCAACCGGGGGGGGGGGGGTTCAGTGGAGCTGAAAACTCGGCAAAACTCGAAAAATTAGACAAATCGAGGAACTCGAAGCTCCCAAAAGGAACATTGAGGACCGCTACTAAGTTTACATACAAAATTTCAGTTTCCTAGCGCTGTTTGGATGGGTTGGAGGGGAGGGGTATGTATGGAACAAAATAAAAAAAATGTGTAAACCGGAGAAAAAACTTTTTTGGGGTTGTGAGTGGATGAAGTGAAGCTGAAAAGTCGGAACCTCAAAAGGCTCATGTAAGTCCCATACTAAGTTTGGAGTGGTGATGGAGGGTGGGAGGGGTTGCAATACTTTTTTTTCGTGAGTGATCAAAAAAGGGGAAACCACTCATATCTCCCCTCCTAATCGACCTAGGAGATTGATTTTTAGATGTTATACCATTTTGGGTTGTCTATCGATTAGCTCCAAATGGCACAACTTTTGCAATTTGAACCGCCCTTTTCCCTCGTTCCCTAATCTTGTGCTTAATTTGAATTTGACCCGACGTCATTCCCATTCCAAAATACCAAATTTGCCCCCAATAGATGATTTCGGTCAGTATCGAGTTCAGCAAATAATTTTTTTAGCTTCGAAAGTGAAAATTCAACCCGATTTCCGAAGAAGGGGAGGGGAAGGGGGTGTTCATGGCGCTAAAAACTCAAAAAATAAGAAAACCCGGAAAAAAAACTTTCGTGGTTGTGAGCGGGTGCATTGGGGCTGAAAAGGCGAAACCCCAAATGGCACATCTAGTACCCCTGCTAAATCTACATCCCAAATTTCAACTTCCCAGCTCAATTTAGATGGATGATAGGGGAGGAGTAACCCTTGATCAAGGTTAAAAAGTGGAAATACCCTCATATCTCCGCATCTAATTGACCCAGGAGGGTGATTTTTGGATATGTTTTACAACTTTGCATTTCCTATCGATTGGCTGGAAAAGGAAAACTTTTTGCATTTTTTGGCTCCTCGGTACCTCCTCCCCCAAAATGTGGCAAAACTGAATTTAGACCCGAGGTCATTCTTAATGTGGGAGTATCAAATGGCGCGCCAATCGAAGCCTATTCTCCAAATTTGATCGATTTTGGTCCGTATCGAGCTGAGCAAATAATGTTTTAATTTCGGGTTGAGGTGGGGGCGGGGGTGAGGGGGAAGGGAATAAAAAATAAGTAAAAATAAAATACATCTGTGATATGGGCAAAAATGGTCACAATGCTCTTCTAGGACGTAGGTAGATAAACTTAATAGCCCGATTCCCACTGACAATAAAGACAATGACGTAATGACGTAGAAAAATCAAGACTAAATATAGGAAACCCCCAAATAAAAAACTACATTTTCGGAACTGGGGGGGGGGGAGGGAGGTTGCAATCAGTCTGAAAAGTTGAAATTTCCGAATAGTCCCATCTATGGCTGTTATCAAGTACACATACCAAATTTCAAGTTCTTAGCTCAATTTAGATGTGAGATAAGCGAAGAAGAGCCCTTGATCAAGGTGAAAAGGGGGAAATACCTTCATATCTTCCCGTCCTCATTGACGTAGGAAGCTGATTTTTGGATATGTTGTACCGTCGATCGGCTCGAAAAGGAATAATTTTTGCGATTTTAGCCCCTCAGCATTTCCCCTCTCCTAAATTTGGGCATAATTAAAATTTGACCTGTGATCGTCCCCATTTCATAGTATCAAACTTGCCGCCAAACGATTTCGTGTTCCAGAAAATTTGATCGATTTTCGTTTGCATCGAGATGAGCAAATAATTTTTCAATTTTAGAAAACTAAATAAATATGTAAATATTTGACAAGACCAAAAAAATGGCCGAAATGGTCTTCTAGGATCCTGAAACAAATTTATAATATGATATGGAAAATCAGGCTAAAAAAAAAAAAAAAAAAAAAAAAAAAAAGTAATAAATAATGGAATATGATTTTAAATTATTCGTTTTTTTTTTTACTCGCAGTTTAAAAGCTATGAGAGCGGAAGTATGGCGAGCTCGAAGCGAAAGTACCTTGTTCGATTGCCAATTCTACGCCAGAGGATTGGAAATATTATACCGAATTATGTGGAATAGATTCGCAGCCGGTAAATCCGCCGATCACATTTCAGCCAACGATAATTAACTATTTCGCAACCGTAATTACGATGATTACCCAAGCATACGGTTGCTTGATCCGGACTCGGATCCGTTACTGGTATATTGGCGATAATTTCATTACGATCGAACCGGACGACATATCGCTGATTGGACCGGAACCGACGAGACGAATTTTTGCCCTCAGTTGTTGTTACATATGTATTATTTTTAAGTTTTTTTTTTTTTCTTCTTTCGTCCCAGCATGATTTTATTGTTACAAATGCATTTTATTTTCGTCTTTTGTAACGCGTTCTTATCGTCGTCTGATGGCCAATGCAGTGAGTGTGTCTTCGTGTTCATCGTCGAGTAGAATTTTTTTTTTTTTTTTTTTTTTTTTTTTTTTTTGGGGGTTTTTTTTTTTTTTTTTTTTTTTTTCGATTATTCGGAGGGATAAAAATTTAGATGACAAAAAAACAGGAAAACCGATACGCGTTTAATCGACCTGATATATCCTCCTGCTGCTACTCCTCGTACTCCCAAACCTTGTATGAATATGTGAATTTAAATAGGTATGAAAAATTTTGTACTAGTCAAATCCCTTCCTTTATTATTCTCATTCCCCATCCCCGCCGTATCTCCCACATACAGCGTATGGCTCATTATAACGATACCCAAAGTTTTCTCGACAATGTAGCTCATTTAGTGCCATGAGATTTTTTTTTTTTTAATTGGCATTCGAAGATATCGAGAAATAGAGAATGAAATTTCCATTGTTGTTAAAGTACTATTTTTTTTCTTTTTTTTTAGGTACTTATTTTCACGAGTATCTAACGATTAAATTGTGTACCATACAAATATCGATGATTTTATTTTCTAAAAGAAAGTATTAGTTATATTGAGCATACGATCATACGTGTTTTTATTGTATATAAACAAACGCATTAACTTTTTTTTATGTTTTTTTTTCGCTTTTATTTCCTTTGAAATTTTTTTTGCGCGCGCGTGTGTGTAATATTTTTTTTTTTAAACGTATAAAATAGCCTCGTCGGGGTTTTTTTAATTTTTTATACGACTCTCGGTGGAGTAATATGGAGATGTAGAGATTTGTATTGTGCTTGAATTATTTTTTTTTTTTTCCTTTTATATATCAGAGCCGCTTCCAATACATGATTCGAATGTGGTACGATTTTATTCTATTGTAAATCGAAGTAGGTGTTTTAAATGCGTGTATATAGTTTTTATCATTTACATTTGATGAATATATATATTTTTTTTTGTTTTCATCGCGCAGTTTGTTAATTATTATGTCCCCTGATCCTGTTTTTTTGTCCCTTATTTTCTGTTGTATTTATTATTTGATCATTTGTAAATAAAACTTTTCAATTATTGACGAATTTGTGTACTTGTGCGGACGTGTTCGTTTGATTTTAACATTTAGATAACTTAACGTAAGCATTTTGAGTGTAATACAAGTCGATAAAATGTGGAAGCAATTCGAAATTCGAAGTTGAAAAGTGCAATTTCACGGTCGAATATCGATCATAGGTGAAAAATAATATCACCTGTGGGTTCGGCGGGTCAAAAAACACCAATTTTAGACACCTTATTCGATTAATTACGATAATTTGGGCAACGTAAGTATCAGTACATTGCATTTTTAAGAACTATAATAAGTCGATAAAACGTGAAATAAATTTGAAATCAAGCATCGAAAAAAATGTAATTTCATCGTTAAATATTGATCCTAGGTGAAAAATAATATCGCCATTGAATTCGGCGCATCAAAAAACCCCCATTTAAATATTTTACTCGATTACATTGGATAATATTACGATTAAAAATGTCTAGTAGAATATTTTTAATGATTTAAAACTGGATGGATGCGTGGCGCCATCTATCGCAACAATAATAAAATATTTACACTTAACGTGGTTTTTAAAAATTTTTGGTACAAGCGACCTTTCAATATCTTATATTCTCCTAATGAAAATCCGGAGTTTGCACT
>FIZR01020459.1:0-10289 GCA_900060175.1 Ferrisia virgata | reverse complement strand
ATTATTTTGGTTTTGACTTGTTTGATGATATTTTTATAAAATTTTCAATTTTTTTCGTTCACCGCCCCAAAAGCGTTGCGCCCAAAGGCATTGCCTATGTTGCCTATTGGTAAATACGCCACTGCTTTCCAGTCATTCATAGTTCGAAAAATCTTTACACTGTTTATCCTAATGAGTGCGTTTTTCGTTCAGAGCCGTGGTGAAGGGCGATATTGAAGGAGTCAGACTCAATATATAACTTTTCGGCGATGCATACGAACTTTAAAATTTCCATCAATCAAAATGTAAAAATGTCAAGAGTGCCCCTCTAAAAAATTTAGTGAATAGCGTTCCTTACGGCTATAATCATGAGAAACTCGATACCAGAATATACTGTAATCCCCTTACCACTGTGACTTGCAGATGGACATCTTGTGGGGGGCTGCAAAGAGTGTATTTTCTACCGGGTCCGCACTTTTTCGAAAAATGATCAAGGGCCCGCAAATACCTTTGGAAATATGTAAAATTGAAATCAACATAAATTACCATACGAGGAGATAGGAGATCATGAGAGGGCTTAAGCTCTCCCAAATATTTTCAAGGAAATTTAATTAGGGATGATTTATACAACTAAAAACAATCAAATGTCATTTTTTGATATTTCACTTTCTTTCGAGCCATATCAACTACGCTGACAATGAAACATCGGGTCACCTTTTTTTTTTTCAGAAATTAAGGTACAGGGTATCAGCTCCCCCTCCACGCTTAATAAGATTTTGACCCACCTCCATCGATGAAAATTACAAAAATTTAAATTAATTAGTGATTATCCTGTTTAAGGTCCCAAAGGTTCAAATCAGCATGTATTATAATTTTGGTTTCCATATTCCTTAGATTAGTTGGCCGCATGGTCCACTAGGACATCGCAAATTTTCTGTTGGACTTTTCAAAGCTGTTTCTGACAGCTTCAATCAAGAAATATGAAAGATTTAGGCTTCAGCCAAGCTTGCGAGCAAAGGGAGATGGGAAGTTAAAACTCCATTCTCTCTACAATGGCCAAAAAAATTAAATTCTCCTGGAAAATTGCGTTATGAGTACAAAAAATTGTGCCAATTGCTCAAACATTTTTTTAAAAATCTAGTTTTTGATGAATGAAAATTTCATTTTTTCTAAAATTTCCGCGTTCACTTCGGTCGGGAAAACGTACTTTTTCACAAAGTAATTTAATTTTATAGTATTCATGGGCATTAGAAATTCGAATTTAGCTCTAAGGTGATCTAATGCTTTGAAATGGAAAAAATTCAACAACGCTGCTTATTTAAGCAGCAACTGTATGTTGTAAAATGTTTACTTTTCAATTTCTCGTTTAAAATTTTTCATCGATTATTATTTAAAAATAGATCAGAAATAGGTTTTTATTTTTTACAAAAATAATTAAATAATATTGATCGAAAAAAAATTTCAGAAGAGAGTTTGAAAAAATTACGAGGACCTGCAAAAATTTATACAGTGGGTCTCACACTATGTTTTGAGCACTAGTAAATGTGATATTTCATTTTTGAAGGAAGTACTTATATGTCATCTAAGTCACACATGTTCTAACTTTAAATTTACATAAGCCGAGAGTTGCGAAATGATTCAAAATATACTTCTCAAGGATTACTACCTTGAAATGTGCACTATCATCTTTGCTTATCAATTTTTGCCAAAACTTACCAGTTTTTGTTTGAGAAAAGTCAACAGTACACAAACCATGCTTATAACTGATTGATAGTGAGATTATGAGATGAGAAAATTTCGAGGAGCCAATAATCTGAAATTCCGTCACTAGAAAGTGGAAAGTTTTCCAAGATGTTGAATCCATTTTCGAAAAAATTTTGATCCTCAAGTTCAATGGAAGATGGGAGTGAGGGGGTCGATACTAAATTTTTTTCAAAATTTCAAACGAGGTATCAAAACGTATGTTTTTTGGTCTCCTAAATTCAGTTTGAACGTTATTTTTTTGAAGAAGTCAAAAGAGGAGAGGGAGGGGGGATCAACATTCAATTTAAAGTAAAATTCCGAGTTAGATGTAAAATTGCTCGTTTTTTCGAAAAAATAACGCCGGAGCTGAATTCAGAAGACAGCCCCGCAAAATTTTGCTCCAGATTGAAGTTTGGCCCTTTCCTCACACTCCATCTTGTACTTTTTCGAAACAATAACGTCGGAACTGATTTCAGAAGGCTGATACTTTTTGACGAGAAGATCTCAGTTACATGTAATGTACTTATGTACCTTCATTTTGAAATCATACCTTGTGTAATGTCTGGGTACGGTATGAAATAGACTGGTACCTATGCACATATGTTGGTATAGTCATCACCTTATTTTAATCCTTTAAAACAATGATGGCATGTATAAGCGTGACGTGGCATTGAAAATATTAATCCGTCGTGTAAAAAATAAAGCTCGGAAAAAGAAAATTTCCTTACACAACACGTCACCGTAACGTCTGTTATATTCTTGGTCGCACGAGCAATTTATTCTTCATTTCATCTGCTAAAATCCGTCATATATGTTGATGTTTCATTTATTACCACAACGACTTCTCGTCTAATTTATATTCCATTCGAAAAGGGATTTGTGTTTCGTTTACGCATTGGCGGTGTTGTATAATGTAGCCTATAGCTTTCAGTAGGATAGAACAGATAGGTACCTACATGTACAGTTACAGATATACATAAACAAAGGCTTAAATTGTAAGCACTTGTGTTTGTGTGCATAAACAGAATGAATACTACGTAGCGTCAGAAAGTTTGAAAACAAGAATGGGAAAATTATTTTTTACAAAATACACATACCTAAACCTACGTTACTTACACAGTATAGGTAGGTAGGTAGGTAGGTAGGTAGGTAGGTATAAGTTACGTCTCGATGAAATTACGTATTAAAAATTCTCTTCAACAATTGTATTTTTTTATTTATAAACAGCGCGGGTAATAGCTTCAGGGAGATTTGTTCAATTATTAATGAAGAAGAAAAATTTTTCGACGTTACTCGGAAGTATCCAGACGACAAGAAAAAGTAAAACAAAAATTGTATCTGCATAACCAAAAGGTATACCTTCTTTGTTGTGATATAGTTTTTTCTTGCGATAACAAAAGAAAAAAGATACGAAGGCGTTCAAGTAAGTAATTATTTAATTAGCGAATAAGTGCACGAGAAAATAAATAAAAAAAAAAAAATCGCACGATAACTAATAAAGGGGCAAAGTGAGAAAGAAAAACACGGTAAAATTTTCAATATTTTTATACGGTGATAGGTAAGTGCGGGCGAAGTTTAAAAACAAAAAAGTTTGAACTTGTTTTATTATTCATTACATAAAACGTTAGAAACTTTTAGCGAAGTTGACAGAGGACAGTGTAGCATTTCGGTATATATCTCGGTGTAGTTCATTATACATGTTTAACGATAAAAGTTAGCGGCTTATGACAAAACTTTACCAAGTAATTTATGCTTTTAAATTGACTTCTTACGGATGTTTGTTCGAAAAATAAATAATGTCTAATGCGCATTGACGTTGTACATTCTTAAAACCACTATACCTACCACGTTATGGCATGGCGTGGCGCTCAACTATTTTGTAACCGAAAAATTTCTCAACAAGAATCTACTCGATTACCTTGTCAAATAAATTAATTTAAAATGTGTTCGTGCACTTGATACCCTGCGACTTTAAAACAATGAAAATTTTGTAAAAAAAAAAAATATACACACACACTTCAAAAAAAGGAAAAAAATATTAAAACCTTGAAGCTACAGCCACGGAAATAAGAAAATCTCATCCAAGTTTTGACTCGAGTTGTATTCATATGTAAACGTAGTATAGCTCATGTTATGGCTAAATTTAAAACAAAATATTACATACCTTGATGGTGGAATTGTAATAAGAATATGTTCTAAAGGGTAAAACATCATGGGCGAAAATTGAAACAAAATATTGTTGAATAATCATCAAAATGAATTCAAAAACGATATAAAATTACAGCCTGTATAGTGGCAAATTATGCATATCATACATGAGTGAAAATGACTTTGGTTCAAAATTCAGTAATGTTCGAACTTGGTGGACGATATTTCCTAGCTTAATATAGTACATTCAAGTAACAAGGAAAGTATACTTTCTAACGGATTTCACTTGAAATACGAGTAATTAATGAGCACTCATTTTTTAAGCATTTATTCTGTCGCATTGAGTGGTCCGTGGAATGGTGGGGAAAGATTGGGAAAACTAACTAGAGCAAGTACCTAGTTCCCCTTCCCCAAACCCCAGCAACAACTAAGAAGTCTCTTCATAGGGAAGCATAAAGGTGTGATCGTACCCCCAGCACCTACCGGACATTCGAGGCGGATATTACGGACCGAGCAACTGATTCTCAGAGATTAGCAGCTTTTGATTGTTGTATCGATCCTTTAGTAGGACTCTAGGGTGTTTACATAATTGACGATTGTCATGGGAAAACCTCGAGTCAGTTCATGTGGTTCATCTACTGTAAGAGTAGCTCCACCTGGTCAAACTTTTCGATATTAGATTTCAATTTTATTTCAAAATTATTTATTCTTTTTTCCATGTTGTGGGCCCTGCCGATCAAAAAATTATACCCCCCCCCCCCTCTTCCTTGCCCTAGACATAGGAAGCTTAAAATTTTTTTTTGAGGACCCATCTCAAAGCTCAATGATGATTATCAAAATCTGAGACGAGTAGGCACCTAGATAATAAGGTGAGCTGAATTTTACTTTTTTTGAAAATCTGCTAACGATGAAGTCACAGAAGTTGCGAAATAATCTTAAAAAAATGTGGTGAAAATTTCAGCTCTCCAACTTTCTTTTAAGGAATTTAAAAAAATTTTACTTTTCATGTTTTTTTATAATTTTCTGAAAAATCACCAAGAACTTTTTTTTGAGAAATTCCTTCCTCAAATGGGGTGAGACATCAATTTCCTGTAGACAATTTTTCAGGGATGCTTAAAAAATGGATTTTTTGTGTTTTTTCTGGACATTTTTTACATTACTTTTCCTCTTTTGAAGGGTTCCAAAGATGCAACACAAATGGCTTAAAAAAAGCATCGCTTTTCGATGCTTTTTCAGTCTGATTTCCGTAACATACTACAATCATGTGTATTACATGTAGGAAGGTTTCAATGGGGCTAAAAAGTCGAAGCATACTTAATTTCAAGTTCCTAGCCCAATGTGGAGGGGAGTTATGTGAGGAACAAACAGAAATTGGGAAAAAAATTCTCAAAAACCCACAAATTCAGGACTGTGAGTGGGTGAAATGGGGCTGAAAAGTGGAGACTGTCACAGGGCACATCTAGGGTCTCTATTAAATGTATATGCCAAATTTCAGCTTTCTAGCTTCATTTTGAGGAAAGTTATGCGAGGAACAAACTCAAAAAACTCAAAATATGGGAAAATCTGACTAAAAAACTACATTTTTAGCTTATAAAGGGGTGTAATGAAGCTGAAAAGTCGAGATCCCCAAAAGGCATATCTGGAGCTCTTATTGAATGTACATAACAAATTTCGACTTCCTAGCTCATTTTGGTGGGGTGATAGGGGAGGAACAGCCTTTTTTCAAGGTCAAAAAGGGGGAAAACATATAAGTTTTGTGTTTTTGGCCTCTCAGACCCCCCCCTCCTCCTCCAAATGGGACAAACCTAAATTTTGACCCAAGATCATCCCAACTCATATATACTTAATCCGCCGCCAGATTAATTCTATTGACCGAATTAGATCGATTTTGGTCAGTATCCAGCAGAGTAAATGATTTTAATGTTCGGGGATAAAAATAAAAATAAAATAAAAATCTGATGTGGTCAAAAATTATCTTAATGGCCTTCTAGGGCCCCAAAACGGATTTTGTTAATAACTCCCGCCCCCTCCCAACCACTGTTGGTCACCAAAATGTAATAGCCTGGTTTTCATTGACAATATGACATAGAAAATCAAGCTAAGCATGAAAAAAATGAAAAATTGCGTTTTACAGCACAAAATTGATAAAATACGTTCCTTCTAAATTACCTAGGAAAAAAAAACTTTTTTAAGCGCCCATGAATAATTGCCTGAGAGATATAAATATGGCCCTTAATCAGCTGAAATTGATGTCCTACATTTATTTCAAGAAATCGTTTCTCAAAAAATTTTCTTTATAGTTTTTCAGAAAATTGTAAGAATAGGCAAAAAAACTAATTTATGAAACCTTTCTAAAAAGATACGCAATGATGAAAACTTGCCACCATCGATCTTTCTGGGTTCAAATATATAATAAATCCATTTTTGGAATAAATTTTCAAACAAAATTTTTTTTTCGATTCTTTGAAAGTTTTTAAACTTTAGGACAGTTATTAAAATTGAAAAACTTGTTTGAGTAGAAATAGGTTTCAACTTCTTTCTTTAAATCGGCTAGTGGCAATTCGTAATTCATGTATTTACTCGTATTTTTGATATTTTAGTTAGCCGAAAATATTCTAAGAATTTTACTTTTTACGGTGTACCACGTGATAACGATACTTAGTTTCGGTTTCAGGTATGTATTTACTTACTTAGACACTATAGATTGCCAAAAATGTAAACTAATGATGGAAAAAAGAAAAAATAGGTATAATAATACTTACATTGTACAACTTAAACATAAAACTAAAAATACGAATTTTTTGTTTTTATCAAAGTTTATCTCGTTTTACTGCGACATAAATAATTCATCTACATTCGCCAAATAAATTACGCAAATATTTGAAGGAAAAAAGAGGGGAAATTGCATTTATTTCAATTTATGGAGATGTTCCCACATTCTTTTGGACAACATTCGACCTTCGTTTACGCCTTCACCGACATACCACCATATACACTTCGATCACGACGAGATGACTTCTCTAAGATAAAACTTCTTAGTTTCATCCGTAGTGTAAATTTAATTACACCTATACATGCATGCTGTACTTATCTATTTGCTAATAGCATCAGGAATAATATTTTAATACACGAGATTTATAAATTACCTACGCAACGTTGCCATCGTTGGTATTGTACGAGTATGTCATTTCAAACAAACCATCGGTAATTTTTCCACCACAATATATACCTAGCTATTCAACTTATCACGTTTTTACACGCATCTAAATTAGATTTTCCCTAATTTTCCAACCGCAATAATCCAAAATGGCTGTGCGAGATTGTTTTCAAAAACAGATTCAGGCATTAACAAAACCAGTTTTGATATCTAGATATTTTATTTCGTAATACTAAAGTACATATTTGCCTTCAATTTTTATTAGAACTAAGTATTCGAGGAAAAGCAATACACCGCACCGATTCAATATTTCGTTCAACTTTCATCAAAATTATATATAGGTACTTTCAATAGAACAGATTATACCCATTCGTAACGAAACAAATTTTCCATAATGACAACCTTGAAGATTTTCGGTTTTAGTTAGAAAGATATAGATATACCTACAATACACTATATACTTACATTGAAAACGGGCCTTTGGCGTTTAAAACCAAGAAAACGTTGTATTATACTAAGTAGGTAGGTGCGTATTTATACGAGTATTAGCAACATTCTTCTTCACTGTTATTCAAAACCACCATCACGCAGTTTGCGTTTATTTCATTTTTTTTTTTTTTTTTTTTTTTCATTTTTTTTTTTTTTTTTTTTTTTTTTTTTTTCATATTTTATATGATACGCGTTCCTCGGTTCGTTTCCAAAACTGCCTCACGTTCTTTGCGAAAAATGTTCAAACTGATATTTCCATATTTTGGTATTTCGTGGAAATATGTATTTCGAATAACTTTCAACTTGCTGCAAATATTTTGTTTTTTTTTCTTCAAAATTTGCCAACATTTTATCTTCTTCGACAGATTTTTGCGATTATTTTAGTACGTGAACGCAGCAAATGAAAATCCAAACCGAACCAACATCGACTATTGTTCGCCCCAACAGAATGTACGAACCTGCCTACCTACTTTGTATAGTTTGTACACTCCACATTTCCTACACCTAACGGATGTATATAAAAGAATAAGTTTAGTATTTTTATTCATTAATAAATTGTATAAACGAAACGAACAAGCTATATGCCTAAAACAGCGATATTGTTGGAAGATAACATTCGTGCGCAAAATATCTGCGTGAAATGTGCCTATGTAGCTGTAGACTTGTACCTATCTGCTTCATCTACATAATATGAAGAATAAAACGAAAAACCAGGTATTCGTTTTATTCGACCAATAAACCAGTTTGAAGCGACTTCGCAGTAATAATTATTACGCTAGCTTGTCTGATCAAGGAACATTAATTCGAACATGTATTATAGAAAATATAGTGCGCGCTTATTTACATAATACGCGTTTTATAGACAGATTTCCGACTACTTGACGCATCATGTGAAAAAGTTTTCAGCCACTTTACCACCTTCACCAATCAGCCATCTTTTCAATCGCATAATATTCAAAAAAATGATGATACTTTTTTCAAGTTGAAATTTACATATCTCATTACTTACAAATATTTTAGGATTTTCATTACCTAAGTTTTTTTCATCTTTTTTATTTTTTTTTTTATTTTTTTTTATTGAACACCATCGGCAAAACGATAATCTTAAAAAAAAAAGCAAAATGCATAATATGAAGATGATATATGGAACTTGCGATTGCAAGATTATTTTTCTATGAATCTGCATTTCACCTTCAAAGTATGTGGCATCTAAATTCGTAAATACCCTAAAAAAAAAAAAAAAAAAAAAAAAACGATAAAGACCATCCCACTTTTTCAAGGGCATTATTCGTAAAAAAAAAAAATCAGCCATGGATTGAAAAAGTTAGGTACTGCAGGGCAACGAAATAGCAAAATAATGGTAGATACAAAGAATAAAATGGAAGAAAAGTTTTTTCTAATTCTACCTTAATTTTATTACTATACGTGCTCACGTATCATCAAGGTATCATCATAAAATTGAAAAATGGATGGAAAGGTAAGCAGTGTAATATATTATCCCCATGTAACAAGGATAAAAAAATTTTTCTAGTCACATCTCCTACAATGTTTCTCAAGAATAGGTCTAACAATTTTTTGCGAAACTGTCCGAAGGGTTGTCTAAGCACCGTATGTTTACGGCACAGTAGATAAAACATTATGCAGATATTTTTGAAATAATCTCATTTTGAGGTTATCTTTGATATTAAATTTGGCCATGTGTTGCATTTAGCAAACGAGTATATCTTAGTGTAAACCTTTGACCAATTAAGAACGAGAACTAATTTCTCCGTAAATCTATTTGACAAATTTTCAACATCGCAAATGCGTAAGGCAACCCATCACACATAGGAATAGTTGACTGATTAATTTTTAACTGATTCTCTAGTTTGTCAAGTCTGTGCTTATGATTTTACATTTTTCCAAATTATAGATGCAAAAGATCTAGTGTAAATTATAAATCCCTACAGTTGGTAGTATTTTGTTGGAAAATATCTATTAAATCGGCACAGGGTGGTTCAAAAATGCACGAAGAAATTTTTAAAATTTTTATTCTTCACCCTCTTAATATATTCTCCCTAAATCATGAACACCTAATAAAAATTTTCAACTCAAAAAAATAATTTTAAAAGGTACCACATTGAAGTTAGATGTATCACGGTTGAAAGAGCCCGATAGTGATGCAACTTTACCGTGTGATAGTGGTGGAACGCCAGACTCGTTCGGGCCAACGCGTTTACATAAATTTACCTACATGTTTTGTTGCACAGGGTTATGCGGAGATATACCACATAATTGTACTCACACCAGCGATTTTCTACCCGTTTTGCAGGTTTAAGTGCTTAAACACGATTATTAAACTTGTATGCTCTCATTAAAAATAAATAAATAAATAAAATAATACTGAAATGTACATTCATTTGAATAGCTTTAATCACAAATATCATCTGATTCTGGCAAAATCTATAACGAGTGCCCAAAAAAATCTATACTATAAAAAGTGATCTCCGGAACAAATTACAGACGATTTAGACATCGTACGAGAGTGGTTGATGTGTTAAAATGTAGCTTAGGTGTTCAGGAGGTGCGGAGTAATGTTCATTTTGTCGCAAAACTTTCGAGCTTTCGAAAAAATAGCTTCAAAAATTTAATTTTGGACAAGTGGAAAACGACGAAATCGTTGCGTTTCATGTAAACAAACCAGATCCGCCTTAGGTCTCACAATTATTCCTTGAAACAGATTACAGCCTATTTCAGCATTGTACACACATGATTAATACATTAAAACGTAGCT
>FIZR01020456.1:0-11580 GCA_900060175.1 Ferrisia virgata | reverse complement strand
CAAATTAGTTGTCCTTGGACGCGGTTGTACCAATATCAAAACTTACATTCTTTCGATGTTTGCTCTTTGCGTGCAAAGAGTTCTAAGTAGTTGATGAAGGATTGATTTTTAGGATTTTGAGTTGAAATCTTGAGGAAAATTAGAAATATTTGAAGTTGACCCGTCCAAACAGTGGAACCTTGACCTTGAATCGATTTTATGATTTTGAGTTGAAATGTCATCATCCGTTGAACCGTCAACACTTTGCCTTGACTCTGGATTGGTTTTAGGATTTCGGGTTGAAATGTCGAGGAAAATTAAAGATGTTTAAAGTTGACCCATAAACAGTTGACCTTGACTCTGGATTGACTTCATGATTTTAAGTTGAAAATTAAAGAAAGTTGACCCGTCAATAGGTGACCTTGACCTCGGATTGATTTTATGATTTTGAGTTGATGTATCGTCATCAGTGGTACCATCAACCATTGAGCTTGACCCTGAATTGATTTCAAGATTTCAAATCGAAATGTCTAGAAAAATCAGTTGACCTTTACTCGGGTTGATTTCATGATTTTAAATTGAAATGTTGAGACAAATTAGTTGTCCTTGGACGCGGTTGTACCAATATCAAAACTTACATTCTTTCGGGGTTTACTCTTTGCGTGCAAAGAGTTCTAAGTAGTTTATGCAGGATTGATTTTTAGGATTTTGAGTTGAAATCTTAAGGAAAATTAGAGATGTTTGAAGTTGACTCGTCCAAACAGTGGAACTTTGACCTTAAATCAATTTTATGATTTTGAGTTGAAATGTCCTCATCCGTTGACCCGCTAACAGTTGACCATAATCATTGGATAACGCCAGAAGACCATCAACAGTGTGACGTCACCATTGGACGGACACTAGTGGACGGATTGTATGAAGTATTTATTTTATGATTTTCAGTTAAAATGTAGAGGAAAATTAGAGATGTCTCTGACATCAGTGGACAGATTTTATGAACGATTGATTTTATGATTTGAAGTTGAAATGTTGAGGAAAATTAGAGATGTTTGAAGCTGACTCCTGAAAACAGTGAACCTTGACCTTGAATCAATTTCATGATTTTGAGTTGAAATGCCGTCATCAGTTGGCCCGCTAACAGTGGACCATAATCATTGGATAACATCAGAGGACCATCAACAGAGTGACGTCATAATTAGGCTGACATTAATGAACGGATTTTATGAACGACTGATTTAATGATTTTAAGTTGAAGTGTTGAGGAAAATTAGTTGACCTTCCCCCTGGTTGATTTTATGGAAACTTAAAGATGTTTAAAGTTGACCCATAAATAGTTGACCTACACTCTGAATTGATTTTATGATTCTCAATTTGAATGTTGAATGTTGAGGAAAATGAAAGATGTTTGATAGAGCATTACGTGTTTGACCAATCATTGGTTTACCTGTGAACAGTACACTTTGACCCAGCTTTATTTTATGATTTCAATTTGAAAAGTTGAGAGGTGTTTATATTGAAAACTGATGATTTCAGCGAACGAATTTGTAATGTTCAAAATATCAACCCCCACGTTAGAAAATTGACTTTTGGTCAAAAGAAAATTATGGATATGCGCTGAAATCCACACTGTTTAGAGCGGTGGTGTATTCAATAATTAGTATAGTCGAATTACTGCAAACAAAAAAAGACTTCCGCTCGAACCAAATGTAAAAAACCATTCGATGGCTGATTCTTAATCTAGAATGTATTTAAACAAAAATAGGTTCGGATGTCTGTTTTTCTAGCTCCTTCCCTTCCCCTCCCTTCCAAGAATCCAGTTCCCTTTATTGAAATGCACGTACTTCCGAGAAAAATTTTTTCAAGTAAAAGTTTCTTTTTGAGGGGTTCTCTACATTCTTGGTAATTACAAAATTTGCATCCTTTGCAACTCGAATCTCAAAAATGTATTTAACGAAAAACTGAAAATCAAGTTATTCTCGTTTATTGAAGAATGTCGCGATGGGAGAGGTAGGTATTACCCTCTCCCCTCCCTCGAAGCTGAAAAAGTTGGTAAAAAACTTGTAAATTGTGAAACGTTGGCCAAAAATTAGTTTGAGACAAAAAGAGAAAAACTGTGCCGACTGAACGAACTTATCCACACGAATTTAAAATTCCTAAAAATACAATTTTAGCGTCAAAAGCCCCAATTGTTTCAAAATTTTGTCCTCCCTTCGCTCGAGCATGAAAATTTATTGTTTATTTCAATTTTGTGAACTTGGGGCTTCAAAAACAGTGCTTTTTACACAATAGAAACCGTGTATTTCATTTTGCAAAAAAGTTTGGAAAAGTAGGTAAAAGTTGTAGATTTTAGTTGAAAAATTTCAACCAATGCGCACGCCAGGGTGAAACATCCCTTGGTAAGAGGTTATCAGTTCCAATATTACGCGAACTCATTCTTATCAGTTGTCTGATATATTTTCAACGTTCGCTTTGCGTTCAAGTTTCTGCGTGTTTTATATAATTTGTGGTGAATATTCGTTACGTATTCGTTGATCTATTTGAGTGAGTTTGTCTCACTGAGTACAGTTGGTACTCGTTGCTTATTATTATTTTTTTTTTTTCACACTTGCTTCTTAGACTTTCTCGCTGGTGGGAGACACCAGGTAATTCACTATGCAGAGTAGACGTCATCCTAGTCAGGCGATAATATGAAACCGGCTGTGGCTTGGCACTCAATTGAGTCTGAGAACAGCATATTGAATTTGCCACCAGCTTTAAGACCAGCATTATAAGGTCAATCTATGGGTGGTAAGCGGGCTAGGTTGGTGGATCCTGATAGTTGGCACTGGGTTGGACACCAGGCTAGAGAATAGGCATGCTGTACGTATTTTATTTTTACCATTGTAAATGGTATCGGTACGATGTGATTTTGTACTAGTACTCAGATACGATTGTAAATTTGTTTTAGTTACCATTGTTATGTGCAGATACGATGACGTCCGGCTATCCATTCTGTCCATATGATCTAAATCTAATTTTTACCCCTACCCTAATTCATGTACTTAAGCTTTAGTTAAAATTTTACTGGTACTGGAACATTGTTTGAAAATTGTTTATTTTGAAGTTTTATCAATTTAATTCTCGATTCATTCTTATGCCTATATAATCAGGATAGTTTCTAAGGAGGTCTTTTTATTGAGCTTTCGCCAAGTGGTTTCCCGTTGCTTTCTACGCTATCTGCAGGTAACTCACCGCATCGCTGGCCGGGTTTTTACAACCCTGAGTTCAGCAGTGGGCCAGGCGTACGCGCTCAAACCAGTTACAAACTTTTTGATTCTGATAATAGATGGCGTGCTATCTAATTACCTCTGTTGTAACTGGTAGTGCTCGGAACGTAAGCGTGTAATTGTTGTTATTTACTCGGTTATTTGACACGAACTTAGAATTTTTGATTATTTGTTTGTTTTTATCCAAGTCCTCCAACGTTTTGGCACCTGAGAATTGAGGGGAAACAATTACATTCAGAAAATTTGAAAAAAACAAATGTGATAAAATTATTCTAAATACTTCTGCGATTACCAGTTTTGTGCTATATTTGATATTTTTTTATAACGAACGAGAATAACTTGATTTTGAGCATTTTGATTAATACAGCAGATTGCTCCAAACGCAATTTTTGTGATAACCAAAAATGTAGAAAATCTTACAAAGGGAAACTTTTACTTGAAAAATTTTTTTGTAGAAGCAATAGAAGAGGAGATATGTGCATGTCAAAGAAAGTAGAATGGATCCTCACAGAGAGAAAGGGGCTAGAAAAACTGGCCTCCCAAGCTTATTTCTGTTTAAATACATTCTAGATTAAGAATGAGTCGTCACATTACTGTTTACATTATGAGAGAACGGATGGGGGTAATTCGACTATACTAAATATTGGGTGATTGTATTAATCGAGGTTTAGGAGAAAGTAATATTTTATTATCTGCAGTAAGTCATCGGACAATTTTTGAGATTTCCTTATTCATTACGTAAGCATATATCCTTTAGGAGAAATTTATACATACTGGAATGAATATGAATACATATATAGCTTTTTTGAGAGAAACAGCGTTCCATAAGACTATAAGAAATTGTTCGGAAAACATTTTCAGTATTTTATTCGTACCTTCATCCTCTGGTATTCTTTTCGTACATATAGCAAAATACTCGTACAGCTCTGTTGAGCTAGCGTAAGATTATCATTTTAATAGAAGAACGCTAACCGAAAGGAGCATACGTACACTAAAATGGAATACATTACGCATATATATTAGTGTTAATGCATGTTATAACCGTTACGAAGGTATAAATATGTTATAAGACGTTATACGTATGTACGTATTATATAACTATTCTCAGCCCAACGTACATTTCATCACTTTGTTCACCTTTGAATATTATGGTTTCTCTCTTTAAAACATTTCAGAAACAGATTTAGAATTTAATCCAATTCCGGTTGCACAGACTAGAGAACACTCGGCTGAGAATCAACGCCAGCGTAGTATATGTAGATACTACAAAATGCAAACGTCTCATCATAGCGAGATGACGAGAGATTTCTAAATTTTACACATACACATGTGTATCTATTGTATATGTATTATATGTTGCAGGCTTTGAGGTTTAGAATACATACTCGCATAATAGTAACGTTATACGTGAATTTAAAATAGTCCCCTATGGGTAAATTTGTATTAGGAGTAGTTGGGAGATTGAAAATAAAACATAGGAAAGAACAAAATTAGCGAAATTGAAGCTATGATGATGCAAGATGGGTGCTTGATGATTTCAAAAACACATACGAGTCTACATATTGTATAAGTAAGTTAATTTCAAGAAGAGTGGTGAAGGGTCAATATATATAATTTTAAATTTCAACAATTCAAATCAACTACGCAAAGAAGCTTTCTCAACATGAAATCATAAAAGCGATTACAGGACCGAGGTTAACTGTTGACTGGTCAAATGATGACGGATCAACATTTAACTTTATTGTTAAATGTAAGATATTTACAACATAGAACAGTTGACCATCAATGTTAAGGCCATCAAAATCTGAACAACCCGAATTCTGACAGTTCAAATTTTGATGGTCAACTATCGACGGTCTACTGCCAATGGTCAACTGTAGAATTCGCTATTAAACATCTTTCGATGTTGAAAATAAAAATACATACCTAGTATCAGAATTTTGAAAAAGGACTTGGCATTTTTTTTTATAACGCTCAACTTTTCTACCAAGCATAATCCAATTGTTGATGTTTCAGATTTTTCAACTCTTGATCATTTGGAGTTGATGGTCAACAGTGGACTGTCAAGAGCTGCCTAACAATAGAGGATCATCAACATTCGCACCATGAAGATTTGAGTCAATTCTTCACGATTCAAATCCATCAACACTTTACCATCAATAGTCGATAATCGACTGTGCACTGTCAAGAATTGACCAAGAGTAGAGATCATCAACGTTCACAACATCAATATCCGGACTACCAACATCTTGAACTGTAACTTTAATGTATCCCTTCAGATTATTTTTCAATCAGGTTTGAACCTTAAGTTCCCCTCTTAGTTTGAAGCCCTCTGGCAGACATCCCAGTTCGGGTTTTTAAAGGGTCTTAAAAGGGTGACCAAAGTTCGTGGAAGCAAAGATACTTAGGTCACCCGAGCTTACCCTTTTTTTTAATTCTCCTGAACAAAACCGTCACCATGATGATAGGGCAGTGTGTGAGGGTCAGCAGAGTAAAAACGTCTTAAGGTCGAATTATAAATTGTCATATTCCAAATCTATTTGACAGAACGAAGTCTGTCGGGTCCGCTAGTGTTAAGAAAAAAATGCTGAACACATTTTCAAAATTCTTCATGATATCTTTTCCCCGGTTCTAGATTTCATCTGAAGTGACCAACTTGTGAAAAATTTGTGATTTCTTTTCAACAATAAGAATTTTGAAAATTGCTCAGCAATTTTGACGGTCAACTATAGAATGCGCTATTTAACATTTTACAATATTAATATCTGAAATTGTCAAAAATGGTTATAATGATCCTCTAGGACCCCCTTTAACAGATTTTGTAAACCCCCCCCCCATCTACCACAGGTTGATAGACCATAGTAATCTGTTTTGCATTGACAATATGACATGGGAAATCGAGTTAAATTGTATTTATGCGGAAAAATTACAGAAGAAAGTTTCTTGCCCTATTTCTAATTTATTCTGTAATGTGTATCGAAGGTCCACCATTCCAAAAAATATTAAAAAATTTTAGTGAGTATAAAATACTTCTGATTACATAAAATCATTTCTTCAAGTGGAACCACAGGACTTCCTCAAGTTCTCACAGGGTCAACTTCAAAATCATATTTAGGGTCGAAAAAATTTGAAAAAATTCTACAGCATCTCTCCAAGACACTTTCACGTTTGCAACAAGTTTGAAAAACATATGTTGAAAACTTGTCAAAAAAAAATTATTGTGAAACCTTTCCAGAAGTGCATTTCTTATTGTCACCTTCATCTCTCTCCAAGTCAAGTGAATATTCGCAAACACGCTAAAAAATCCAATTTCGCTACTCAGGGACAAAATGACTACAGTTGACTCAATATAGCCATTGTTAAAAAAACAATTATTCTCAGAATTTTTCAAAATTCTCAAATTTATTCCTACGGAGCCAAATGGGAAATATTTAAGGACAAGTTGGAGAATTCAATTTCCGATCACATTTATCTGACGTTGTTATGGTTCAATTCGTAGCGTGAATCGAAAGTCGAACCTCCAAAATCACTAATTTGGTAAAGTTCATTCCACGTGTTATTAAAATTGCATAACTGATTTGCCGTAAATACTAACGTTCTCCAACAAGTTATTGGAATTACAAGGGAAAAAAATACACACAAGGTGAAGTTAAGGTGCTGAAATTTTTCTACGTTCATTTCGACATAATTCCTTAGTTTTTCTTCATCTCCCCTTCCTTTTCAGCTTTTTTAAAACGCTTTAGGAATGTGGTTTTTGAGTATCCGATAGGGTGGGCCGAATTTTGCTTTTTTGGGGAATCTGCAAATGACGAGGACACAATTGTTGCGAAATTATTTCAATATAATGCGATAAAAATTTTAGCTTTGTAATTCAAATTTTTCAACTTGCAAAACTGACTCAAACTTTGCTAATTTTCAAAAGTTTTCAAAAAGTCTAAAAAAAGAAATTTTAAATAAAAAAAAAAAAAAAACATGTAATTATTACACATATTTTTATGCGAATTATCATCATTTCCCTTTTTTCAGGATTTTTTTTTAAATGCTACTTTTCGTGTTTTTTCTGAATTTTCTGAAAAAGAATTAAGGAAATTATTTTGTGAAATGCGTTCCTGAAATGGATGAAGGACATCAATTATACATGATTAAGCGCAATACTTTTATTTCACCTCAGTTGACCAATTTTTCAGGGGCGCTCAAAAATGATCATTTTTCAAAACTGATCAACCTTGACTGCTTTGATTAAAGATCATCTTCCCCTTATCCTTTTTAGTTCAGCTTCAAAACAAATTCAAGTTTGAAAAATTAATCGAATTTATGTTTGTTAACAAATGGGACAAAATTAATAGATACATTCCAGATATCGTATAAACGTAAATAAAAATGACACGATTCTTGCATCTTGCCCCCAGTACTTGATTTAGTAAAAAGTATTCCATAAACGTATAAAATCAAAACACTTTCTTGTTTTAAATTCAAAATAAATACGATTAATAAATCAAGAAAAAAAAAAACAGGTAACTAGAAAAAAAAATTAAAAAATTCCTCACTTTTCATCACAAAAAGATGACACCATACGATGAATAAGGACATTTTAAGCCTTTCGTGGACCGTTCTCGACCTTCAGTTAGTAAACTATATTCATTTATGACAAGCAGTAAATCGCTTTTGTTATCAATAAATGCAGATTTACAACATTTCGTAACTTCTGAAATTTCATCTCAGCCTACAGAAACTTGAAGCTAAACCGCGAGTAAATCTCGTACTGCACTTATCAGGGATTTGGATTCAGCAGGTGAATTCATTATACGACTATCAAGTTTCTAATAAACGTATGTGCCCAACTACGACACATAAAACCAGCAGATATAAGCGTACAGCACACAGGCACACCTTGAATATTAGTAAACACGTATAATTCTTAGTTAGTTTAAAACTAGTCTTATACATTTGTTAAATTTGCTTCGTTCAACTTGATACCGTCGTCACATGGTTGGTACATAGTTAGGCAGATACCTCACCTGTAGTGCCTACCTACGCGATGTCATTCAAAGTTGAGAAAATTAAGTTCGAAATGAAATAAATGTTGACAATATTTTATTAAAATACGTTCTAGAACAGACGCAGCGTAGATGGGTAGATAAATGTACCTATATAAGTAAAGTATCTAACAAGATACTGTAAATTAATTCTCTCTCCTTTATTACGGAAAAGTAAAAATAGAAGCAATAAGAAGAGGAAAACTTGTACCAGTATCTTTTCTCTTGACTATAAAACTAAACAGGTAGGTACAAAGTACAATGTAAGTGAGCATACATAGAAAAAGGTACACGACTTGTCTACATCGTCGTATATTAATTTACACATTTCTAGTACCTTACCTACTTACATACAAACTTTCAAAACCTTTTAAATATTCAAAACTTTCAGATGAAATGTAACCTAACAAAGTAGCTGGGTAGAGGTATACCAATCCACCAAACCGAGCGACGACCTAGGTGCTCTATATGATTTATTCGCGAGTTGCAATTTTTTTATTTATTTTCATCCCTTCCTAGCTCTTTCTTCTATACAAGTGATTTTTTCTTCTTACTTCAGGGTAAAAACAAAGTACATACAAACTTTTTCGCATGAACGTGAGCGAATGATACGGAATTATTAGCAAACATATAAATGACAGTTGCTTTGATAGCCCAAGGTTTTTTAAATAACTTCTTTCGTAGATTGATCAAGATCAAAATTAAGAAAAAAGTTTTGATATTTATTTCAGTCGAATATTAAAATAAATCCCTGAACTGTTGTAATTATTGACGATCTTCGTGTAAAAGTAAATTATTTACATATTTATTTTTCAAAAAACAATATAGGAGCCTGAGTTAACACCATTGCGTTAGAATGGACAAAATCCAACACAAATTGTAAAACGAATTGGTATAAAAAAGAATATACATTCATATATCAATGACTTTGTGATTGTGCAAATTCTTAATGAATTGAAACCAAAAAAAGCTTCGCTCCATGACGGTTTAACATATGACCAGGTTAAATATGGAGGGATGAATTTGGTAAGAACTTTGACAAGATTGTTTTAAAAATAAAGTATCCCAATTGAATGGAAAAAATCGAACATAATTCTTGTCCTTAAAAAAGGAAATCTTGGAAAAATCGAAAATTATAGACCTATAACACTGAATAACACTTTGGTAAAGATATTCTACAGCCAAATAATGAGAAGAATAAAAACTATAATAGACTCTCAACAACCATGTGAGCAAGCAAGGTTTAGTGTTGGTTATTCTGCCATCAACCATCCACATGCAGTAAATCAGCTAATTAAAAATTTTAATGAATGTCAAAAAAAATCCAACACTTATAATTAGCATTTTTTGAATAGCACTCAACTTTTTCATCAAACATGATCAAACTATTGATGGTCCAGATCTGTCAACATTTGATCAATAACAGTCGATGGTCAACAACGAATTATCAAAAATTAACCAACAATAGCGCATTATCAAGTTTTGGACAGTCAACTTTTTGATGATCTAAATTCATTAACACTTGACCATCAATATCTGGACTATCAACATCTTGAACGTCAACTTTGATATTAAGAAAAAAAATGTCAATCAAATTTTCAACATTTTTTATGTTATCACTTCCCCGGTATTAGCAAAAGTCCAAATTTCATACGAAGTGACATAACTTTCGAAAAAATTGCAACTTCTATGCAACATTTAAAAATTTTGAAAATTGCTTAAAATATTTTTCATGAAATTAAAACTTTTTTATCGAACATAATGCAACTGTTGATGATTCCGATGCTAACAGCCCAGAATAGTTGTCCATCGATGTCAAAGCCATCAAAATTTGAAGAATTTGAATTTTGATTAGCCACTGTTGATGGTCAATTCTTAATTGGAAATTTGTAGAATGCGCTATTAAACATCTTTCAATGAAAATTGGAGAAGAATACTCAGAACTTTTCGCACGCAAAGAATAGAGATTGAAAGAATGTATTGTGCAGCAAAAGTAGGGAAAGCTACAGAATTAAAGGGTCATTTTTATTTTCGTAAACATTTCAGGGCTAAACTCAGTTGTTGATGGGTCAACTTCAGGCACCAATAATTTTCCTCAGCATTTCAACTTACAATCATACAATCAATTCTGGGTCAAGCTCAACTGTTGATAAGTTAACAAATGACGATATTTCAGCTCAAAATCATAGAATCAATTCGAGGTCAAGGTAAACTGTTTACGGGTCAACTTTCTTTACTTTTCCTTAATATTTCAACTTGAAATCCGGAGTGAAGCTCAACTGTTGTCGGGTCAATGGTTTTGACGAGTCAACTTGAAACATCTCTGATTTTCTTCAACGTTTAAATCATAAAATCAATCCTCTGTAAAATCCGTCTTTTGATGTCAATCCAATGACAACAGTCCACAGTTGATAGATTTTTGTAGAATGCCCTATTAAACATCTTTCGATGTTAATAAATCCAGAATCAAGGTTATAAAATCAACCAGGGTCAAGGTTAACCAATTTTCCTCAACATTTTAGCTTAAAATCATGAAATCTAAGGTCAATTATAGACGGGTCAACTTTTAACATCGTTAATTTTCCTCAACATTTCAACTTCATAAGACCAATCGTCCATAACATTCAACTTTTTTGTCAAACATAATCCAGCTGTTGACGATCAAGATGTAAACAGCCCAGAATGTTGGACCATCAGTTGTAAGGCCATTAAAATTTAGGTCATCAAAATGTAACCAGTCCGGATTTTGATTGTTTCGATTTTGATGGGCAACTGTTCCATTTTTCGTCCAATCATAAAATGCAATTTCCACAGCACAATAGCCAGAGTTTTGTTTGACAATGTGACATAGTCCAGTCAAATTGACTCAAAAAATAACAAAATAACGTAAAAATTTATGTCTAACATTTTCCCCCGCAAAATTGTAGTACACCACCCCCTAAAAAACATATTCAAAATTAGACAAAGTTGAAGTAGTGTTTCTACCCTAATACCTCATATATTTGTGCTTCAAAAACAGGTTTTTTAACAATAACGTTGCCAAACTTCGTTCCTAAATACGATAGAGAAAAAAAGTTTAATCAAAAAATGTAGCTGGTCAAATTTCCAATCTTGATTTTTAAGAATCAAACCTTCAAATTTGAATCTACCACTAAATTTCTTGGATTAATCTTCGATAAAAAGCTCAAATGGACGACAAACTTCCTCAACGTCGAAAAAGACGTTATAAAAACTTTAAATCTGTTAAAAATAATAAAAAATCCCAAATTCAACCCATCTAGAACTCTTCTACTTCAGCT
>FIZR01020455.1:0-11835 GCA_900060175.1 Ferrisia virgata | reverse complement strand
CGGGGCCCTTGAAAACAGCTGGGGCCCGGGGCATCTTGCCCCTTTTGCCCTCCCCCCTCTCGCCGGGCCTGCTTACCGAGCGAAACGAGTGTGAAAATTTGAGAAATATCAAGTGTGAAATGTTCAAAAATATGCAATCAAGACCATTTTTGACCTCCAAAAATGACATTTTATTGTTTTTAGTCGTACAAATTATCACGCATTAAATTCTCTTGAAAATATTTGGGAGATCTGAAGGCCTCTAATACCTCCCTATCCCCGTCTATGATAATTTGACGGTACATGAATCGTGTAGACTCGAAAAAATAATAAAAAAGCAAATGCCTTTAATCGTTTCCTCCTTCAATGAATCTATCGTCTAAAAAAATCTCAGCATTCCTCGCAACAATTTTTTTTTCAATTACCGATATAAGCTTCGTTTTTTGATAACGATGGCGTCTCGTACTTGAATAATTGATAATAATTGATAACTCTTACGACGATGTGGTTTTCCACAGTTTCACGTAATATGATCCGATTTTAAGCTATTTAAGAGACTGCCTGCTGGATACTGGATAAGAGTGAAAATTCGTACGATCACGCTCGCTAATTTTCCCACCACCCCGAGCCCTAACATCAACCCTCATTTCGGGCCAGCTCAAATTCGACCATTGGTCAAAATAGTCTATTTAATAATGCGAAAAAAAAAGCTAATATTTGAATATGCGGAATACAAACATTCTGCATCGAGTATATATTTTCAAATAGTGAACGAGTCGTAGTCGACATCGCATTGTACACCAATAATGAATGTGTCGATGTGGAAAAAAGTTCTCATCGAAGATATTACCCTGGTATCATATTGCAGCCGACAGATCACAGCGGAGGTGTACGGCCAGAATACTGGGTTGAGTTTGAGTCGCGTGTCCGGCCATTTAAAATAGCCATTGGTCATTTATTTCGAGTTAGTTTTTATCATTCCCTTTTATTCGGCGTGTTTACGAAATTTTCAGGGGTTAAAAATAATAAGGGTTGAAAGGATGGCTTCGGGGTACGGGTACGGGTTCGGGTGTAGAGTACACCCTCGCCATATTAACGTGTACACGTATGTCTACTTGTGTGTGTGTGTGTAGATGTACCGAGTGAGGGGTCGAAATGAGACATTTTCTTCGCAGTACTCGTACAACTTATGTGGAAAATGACTCATTCGATATCGAATGGTCATTTTCGAATGGCGAACGCACGTCGTCGAACGCAGTTTAAAATTAATTACCGACGACGATGATGGGAATTTTTACGAATAAAATTACTGGCCCGAGAAGTATAAATTTATATCTCTTCCAACAGCTTACGTAATACTACGTTTAATCGAATCGTCGCATTGTCGTCGCCTTACCAAAAACACATATAAACGCGCCAGAAGCTGTCGAATCGAGTTTTCAATATAAAATTCTATAATTCGATATTACAACTACATAATAATAATAATTACAATGCGAGTAGACAAAGCGAAGGAAAAACGTACGAATACGAGAGGATTTATTGCACGGCTTGACCATATGTGGACCTATTGTTCGACCCCTATGTTCGACATGTTTGGCTAAAATTTACCAAGATGCATAGTCGATCTAGGCAAGAACGAGCTCGAGTCACTTGTACACATCAAAATTCTAGACGAATTCGGTACGTGCGCGGTCACTGATCAATAATCTGTTTCTAATTGCGATTTATTTTTCGACCAAAAAAAAAAAAAAATGAAAAAGAAAAAAAAAAACACACACAAAACATCTTAATAGTCTACTCTTCAGATAATAGATAAAGAGTGGTTTTTAATGAATCTTAATAACCTCGGTCGACTTCGAATAATCGACCTTGGAATTTTTTTCTTCGACGATCTACGATTTGGTTTGGCTAAATTTTGGGCGGAAATTTCCTACCCTGGGAGATATGTACGGGCGAAAGTTTGTGTATTTTTGGACGCTATCCGTCAGACACGCTGCAAAAATTGGATAAATTATTGTTTTAATTAAAATCGCACGATATTAACAGTACGCATTTAGGGGTAGAAGAGAACTTGATGCGAGAAATTTGTTTACTTTTGTGTAGCTTATTGAACCTATTTGTGATTTAATTCGGTCTCCTATCTTTCGTGTAGTTTGTCTCTCATTTGACCTTGATTTTTATCGATTAATAGATTCCAGTTTGGATTTATTTTTTTATTTTTTCTCCTTCTTTTCAAAAATCCTCAGCTCGAAAAGATTCGAAAAACTGATAAACTAATTGACCGGATGTGGTTTATATTTTCCACGTTCCTCTTTTGTTGTAATTTTTATTCTTTTATAATTTTTCTTGATGCGTGTGACGTGTTAAGATGATGGACTAAGCGCGATTGACACGAATTGAGTTTTTTTTTTTTTTTCGGTTGGTTGGAAAGAAATACAAGAACGCGAATGAAAATTAATATCGATTAATTTAAGCTTTTAAGAAATAATTATGGTTTTTTTTTTTTTTAGATTGTAAGCAGAAAGGGAGATAATTATAAGGATGGAGTGGATTAAATCAGTAAAGAGATATTGAAAAATGTAGTGGATATTTTGTTTTGAAAGAAGAGACTCTACTTACGTGTAAAGCAAATTTCAATGGAATGGAGTAGCCAAGAGAGGAGCTATCTCGGTCCTTCTTCATCTAAACTTAAAAGTTCTACGCTTGAAAAACCTTCATTTTCCTTCGTAAAACGTTGAAAAATAATCCCTGCAGTTTTTTCAATATTTCAGTGAGTGTGGGGAGGGGGGGGGTCAAAATTTTTACCAGTGAATTTTCAAACCTTGAAGACCTACTCCCAAAGACGCATATCTGGGACCCTTTTGAATTGTACAGTATACCAAAATTCTTCGTACGAGAAAAACCTAGCAAAGAACTACTCTAATGAGTTGGGGCTGTGAGGGGGTTCAATGGGGATTGGAACTAAATTGGAACATTGAAAGGCACAGCTAAGACCTTCACTAAATCTACATGCCAAATTTCAATCTCCTAGTTCAATTAGAAGAGAAGATATGCGTAAGACATAATTTTTTCAAAGTTAAAAATGGGAACACCCCACCATCTCCCATCCTAGTTGACCTAGGAGACTGATTTTTGGATATGATATGCAACTTTTGATAATATATCATTTGGTTTATAAACCAACAATTTTTTGCAGTTTTAGTCCTTCAGTATCCCCTCCCCCCAAACTTGGACTTGACTAAATTTTGACTCGAGGTCATCCCTACTCATTCTGAACCTATTGGCCGAATTAGAGATAGGGGACGACAAGGAGACATGGTTAAAAATGGTCTCAATGGTCTTCTAGTACCTCAAAACGGATTTCGTTGATATTCCCTCCTCCCCCTACATCTATCATACTGCGATAGCCCGTCCAAACTTCCCTAAGCTCTCCACAAAAGGAGGGCAAGGGGAAGTGTAAAGTTTGGTTTTTTGGAAATCACTTCCCACATAACGCCCTTACGAAAAAAATATTGGAACAAAAATTGTAGAGCATGAAAAGTGGAACATTTTATTTCTTCGAATTTTTTCCCTGGGAGGTTGTGGGGAGGAGGGAGGGTGAGCAGAAAAAAATAATTTTTGAAAGTCTGCAATTGACACAAAAAATTGTCAAAAGTTTGCTTAATTTACTTTTAGCAACATTTTTCTTGCATAGTGTTTCTCACTGTTACGTAAAATGTGTAAAATGTTGGACTGTTCCCTTTTACCAAAGTGGGGGGGGGCGTCGTTGAAAAATTTGATCTTGGCACGGGGCTATGAGCGAAAATAAAAAAAGTTTCATTTGGAAATCTCCCTTGAGATGAATAATTTATACATATGCGAGTCAGGTTTAGATTCCAGTGAGCCAAACATTGAATGAGATGAATATGGGGTTTTTGTGGTTGTGGAATTCGATTTTGACAAACATTCGAGTGTAGGACCCAAATTGGGCTTCCGAAGGGGAGATTGAAAATTCAAAATTTGGCATATTTTGGACATTTGTGTCGATTTAAAAGATTTAAAATTTGCTGTTCTAGATGAATGAAAGTTTTTAACTTTCAGACCCAAATTAAGCTCCAAAATGGGGCGTTTGAATTTAAAAATTTTGCAAAATGCACCCAAAAATGTATCGTGTTCGATATATGGGTTTTCAAATGTGCTGTTTTAGGATCTTGAAACTGTCAAGACTTCAGTCAGCGTAATTAAATCGTTTTTTTCACCAATTACCATTTATCTTTCATTATCTTTCATTGCTTGTTACCTACCTCTATAAAATTTCGGCATGCAAGCAGGTGGTGAGAACATTTAAAATTTGTGAGTCCTCTATTCCTCAATTGGTATTTTTACCAAAAAAATGAAAATAATAAGTATTTACAAAAGTACCATAACCAATTCGATTAATATCCGCCCTATATCTATCAAAAAAAAAAAAGATTTTATTTACATCAACAGCTATAGATAATAATAGTGATTTTTACAACTCATCGTTCTGGTCATTTCACTCGTTTTCTATGGTCAAAACCCCGAACAAATACAGCAATAATTTAATCGATCAGTGAACTTGTTGGAATCCTTTAAAACCCTTTCTGCGCGGTACCATCTATCGTATCGTATCGATACTCCACCTTCTACCATGTTCTAGAGGAGAGAAAAAAAATACATAACTCTCTTATTCCCCGATCTCCTCGACGAATTGTATACAACAAAACACACCGAAAAGCAATTTCGACGAAGAATACCACGAAAAAACTTCCATTGTTCCATATCTCATTGTAAATCAATAGTAGAAACCGAAAGTATAACGAAAGAAGGTTCTTTAAAGGGTAAAAAAAAAAAAAAAGATTCATTTTCAAACCATATAATACAGATACACGCACATAATAGACGTGAGATGTCATGTTGACTGGTTATAAAAACGGATAAGGAAGGAAAAAGAAATATACTACAACGAAATTGCTGGTCAGTTGTTCTACGACATCCTAACGCATTTAAAATTATTTTAAAGCAGCGCCAATGCCAGTTCTAGGTACTCTTTAGGTTTTGAGAAGTAATCGCTGTGGACGCGTTGAGGGTTGATTTTTTTCGGTGAATTTTAATTTACATATATAGCCCATGTTCAAATAATTATAAGTATCAATGAAATAACGAACGAAGCATCAGCTCTGTTGATTTTTACTTTATCCTTTAGTTCCTCAACTTGTGGTCCTTGGCGTTGGAAAATAAGTGAAATAATTTTTGGGCATCTTAGTTTTTTGCCTTTTCTCATTTCTCCCCCCCCTGTCAAGCTGTCGCAGTAAAACAGTTTACTTGGCCCAGTACTGATCGGTTAAATTGATAGAGGATTAGCTACAAAATGTATACATGTATATTGTATATGAGTCATAGGCTGAATCTGGTGGTTTGATCTCAGGGAGCTAAGCCCCTTAGTGCTACAACGCAAAACATAAAAAAAAAATTGTTTATATCTAAGTAAGCTAAAATAGTTTTTCTCGTGAGTAAGGAAGGGGAGGAAGTGGTTGAAATTCAATTTTTATTTCACACTCATCAATGTCCGAGCAAAAAGAGGGCAAAATTTTGAGCGAAAAAAGGTGGATTTTTCGAAGTTTCAGCATCAATTTTGTACATTTTAAAAGAAGAAAAACAAGGTTCAACTTTGGTTTTATGCAACTTTTAACCGAAGTTCGCCGTTATTGAAAAAAATTAACTTTAAAACTTTAAGTTTGACTTTCAACAATTTTTTTTATGTTTAACGTCAATTTCCACGTATTTGTCAACATTATTTCATAATTTTTGACCTATTTTCTATATTTTTTTAATCATTATTGACAAATTTTTATGCAGTTTTCGATAATTTTTAACGTTTTTTCCATATATAAGGCCTGTTTTCACTTGTTCCACATATTTCACGATTTTTAATAATTTTTTTGGTGATTTTCAACAATTTTTTTTCATATATGGTTAATTATCACATATTTTTCAACATTTTTTCGCGATTTTTAATCAATTTCCTTCATTTTTTACCCAATTTGCCAATGTTTTACTCAATTTTTAACCATTTTTTGCGATTTTAATTGTTTTTTTGCACTTTTACCAATCTTTGTCAAATTTTTATCCAATTTTCAACGTTTTTCGAAATTTTTGATGAATTGTTGATGATTTTTAACGATTTTTTTTCGTATTTCAGATCAATTTTCACATACTCTTCAACATTACTTCGTGATTTTTGATCAATGTTCTACATTTTTAGGCATTTTTGCCCTTTTTTACGCAATTTTTAATGATTTTCGTCAATTTTTTTCATATTTTAGCTCAATTTTTACGTATGTTTCAACAATTTTCATGATTTTGATCAATTTTTGATGGCTTTTAACAATTTAGATTGTATTGATAAATTTTCTACACTTTTTACTGTTTTTTTTTTTAATTTTTTTCTAAATTTTGATCCATTATTTGCACTTTTTATCTTTTTTTTAAATTTTTGCCAAATTTTCAGTTATGTATTTTGTGATTTTTGATCAATTTTCTGTATTTTTTACCCATTTTTGTCGTATTTTTGACAAACATTTATGTTTTTTTTTGTCGAATTATTGATCATTTTCTGTATGTTTTATCAATTTTGGCCAAATTTTGATTACTTTTTTGCATCTTTTCCTTTCTTGTCAAATTTTCGCCAAATTTTCAATGATTGCAATTTTTGAACAATTTTCTGCACTTTTTATCAATTTTTTCCAAATTTTCAGTGATTTTTTTTTATAATTTTTCATTAATTTTCTATACTTTTTACCCATTTTTGTCTTACGATGTGAATTTTTCAATAATTTTTTGCAAATTTCGATCAATTTTCTGCACTTTTTACCAATTTTTTCCAAATTTTCAGTGATTTTTTTAAAATAATTTTTCATTAATTTTCAACACTTGTTACCCATTTTTTTTCAAAATTTTACCAAATTTCCAACAATTTTTTACAATTTTTGATGTGTTTCTAGCACTTTTTACCCATTTCTTTCATTCGAATTTTCAAATTTTTTTATTTTTTTTACAATTTTGACATGGATATGTCTTAGGGCTGGAAATCATTTTTTGAAAAGTGTAACGTTTTTGATTTTTACATTTCATGTTAAAATCCCAACATGGATATGTCTTGAGGGCGGGGCAGTTGAATAAAACTCACAATGAAAAATAAATATGGCTGATTTTTTGATTTAATGTTAAAATGTTAACATGGATATGTCTTAAAAGTGGGAACAGTTTGATGAAATACAATGAAATAAGATGTATACGGATATTTTTGGACCTCATGTTAAAATGTTAAAGAGTGGGATAGTTTGATCAAACTCACAATGAAAGATGAGTGTGGCTGATTTTTGGGCTTTATGTTCATTTGTCTGTCTTGAAGGTAGGGCAGCTTGTTGAAACACAAGGAAAGATGAGTATGGCTAATTTTTGGACTTTATGTTAAAATGTCAACATGGATATGTTTTAAGGTTGGGACAGTTTGATGAAAGATGAGTAAAGCTGATTTTTGGACTTTATGCTAAAATGTCAACATGGATATGTCTTAAGGTTGGGGCAGTTTGATAAAACTCACGATGTAAAATGAGTAAAGCTGATTTTCGAACTTTATGTAAAAATGCTAACATGGATATGTCTTAATGTCTTAGAGGTGGGACAGTTTGACGAAACTCTCGATGAAAGATGAGTATAGCTGATTTTTGGACTTTATGCTAAAATGTCAACATGAATATGCCTTAAGGTTGGGGCAATTTGATGAAAGATGAGTAAAGCTGATTTTTGGACTTTATGTTAAAATGTCAACATGGATATGTCTTAAGCGTGGGACAGTTTGATGAAAAATGAGTAAAGCTGATTTTTGGACTTCATTTTAAAATGTCCAAGCTGAGTAATGTTTTGTGTTACATTTTTGATCAAATACTCATAATAAAAGATGATTACGAATGACTTTGGCACTTTATGTTAAAATGTTAACATGACTGTTCAATTAATAAATTTGGAAAACAAAAAAAGTTTAAAATATTCAAAAAATCAAAAAAAACTAAATAATAAAAAAATAAAAGAAATTAATTAATTTATTCATTTATGAAATGTTCGTTTCGAAAAAATTTAAAATAATGATTTATGTTCAAGTGAAATAAATGTGGAAAGAAATTGGTGAGTAGATGGTGTACTTTTTTGATGAAGTGACATTTCATCAAAAACATACACCGCGTAAACTATCATCGTCAAGATCTGCAATTTTCTGATCAATTTTCTACATTTTTTACCAATTTTTGCCAAATTTCCAATAATTTTTTACGATTTTTGATAATTTTTCGGCTCTTTATAATTATTTTTATTAAATTTTTGCCTAAGGCGAATTAATATCTAGTTTATTTTTCCGTTCATAAGTATTTGTTGACTTTTTTCACACACTTGTAATTCGAAATAGTAATATTTATTACCTACCTTGGTAAAAATCACACGAATGTCTTAGGTCGAAATCGACCTTACTATAAAAATATTCATTCAAAAATAAGTTGATGTTTAAAAAATTACCTATCTACTTGTACTTACGTAATTCGCCCGTGTGGCATTTTTTATGCTCGTAAAGTAAATGCATTGCAATTTTTTTTTTTTTTTCAACATGTATAGATCTGAGAGCAGCGTTTTGGTCGTATTTCTCTCAAATACCTATTTAATCGCAGGTACTTTTGTTATAAAGTACAAAAATTACTACATCTGATTAGCTTCCATCATGTATTATAAATTGTGTAAATATGTATAAGGACATATTATTTTCTGTTATCATCATCGAAATACTCGTCACATATTATTATACAAGAATTCATACCAGACAGTGTTATATTTTACACAAATGACCATGTAAAAAATACCTATTTATTAATCTGTTCTTCTGCTAGTCTCTGCATTATATTAAGCATGGTTCCGTTATTCAAATACTTATCTGTTAGAATTTCAGGATGAGAGAGATGGGTATACCATGATACGAACGAGTATAAAATTACACTCGTAATAGCATCTGCGTGAGTGCGAGTAAATAAATCGATTATATATGTATTGAAAAACAATTTAATATTGTGCATATATATACATATATATATATCTGTATGTGTACAAACCACACGATAATATACATTGTACTAATCTACGTACGTGTAATAAACGTATTACATGTTTATTATCTCGAATAAACAAACCATCGTTGATGGATATTTAATTGGAAACTGCGACGCTTCGAATGGGAAAAGAATTTCGGCTAATTTTAGATCATCAGATGATGTGCGCTCTAGACAGAGTAGGCACTCACTGTACACAAATAAGGCGAAAGTAGAGTTGAATTTAATACTTATTTGCATCTATGTATAGGTACATACCTACTCGTTAGGCCTAGGTATGTACCTACCAATATATACCTACTAGAGTTTTAAAATAGTAGCTGGTGAAAAATGAAAAATATTCTATAAAACTATAGGCTGCATAGGCCTAGTATAAACATCGTCATGGCAGCATCCCTCCAACAGTTGCTTTTTTTTTTGAGGCTCTTACATATAGGTAGGTAGGTAGGTACCATACATACAAGTATGGTCGTCTCACCACACGCCACCGTACGCGTAATATATAAGGTAAAATTCAATCGATACCGAAAAGGATATACACAAAAAGAGAAGAAGGAAAAAAAAAGTAGAGAGGAAGAAGAAGAAAAAAAAAGAGAACCGTAACTGCTGACCATATCACGGCAACAACAGCAGAAATGTGTATGCCTATCTTTCATCTATATCCAACACACCAACACAAACGCACACAATAAACTTATCCACTTGGGATATTTTCCCCTTTTTTTTTTCCTTTCTTATTTTTTCTTTTTTGGATTCAGTCCATGTACCCTGCCCTGCGTTCTTCTGTTCTCGCTCCGGTCGTGTGTGTTGTACCGTACGTCGCACACGTCGCGCACCCCTCCCTCTCGTAGCCAACTTTCGTTCGTTCTTTAAGCTCGAAAATTGACAAGTAAAAAATGGGCTCCATCTAGTGTTCGTTCTTTTTTCTCTTTTTCTCTCACTCGTTGCTGCGGCTTTTCTAGCGTGCGTGCGTTTTTATAAAAATTTCCTCGCTTTTTCTCGATTTCACCCGTACCCCCACTCCCGCGTGTACAGCTTCTTCTTTCGTTAAAAAGAAATGATAAAATATCATTGGTTAGGGTAAAAATGATGCGCGTCTTGGATTTATACAAGCGTTTCTTTTGCACGATATAGCTAAATTTACCAAATTACTATGCTTTCCTAACGAATGTACACGTATGTACCTCTTATACTGTGTTACATTTATATACATATGTACTACGTACTCGAACCTTTATCGTGTGTATTCGTCTGTATGCTTTACCAGCGGTTTGCTTATAATAAATCTCTTTTTACAAGGCAGGCTCGGTCGTATTAATCAATTCCAAACACTTCTCCATCTTCTATACCATTCGATTCGTTATTATGTACTCAAAAAGTATACTGTATATTATCTCCAATAATAACAACAACGTGTCAGTGGCCTTCCATAGCGATGTACTCTTGAGGAGGAGGAAGATGAGGGAGACAGTTGGCTTGAAATTTACCAACTATTTTTTCAAAATTTCTGACTGATTTCTCATAATTTTATAAGTAATCTAACAAATCGCACCCCTTGAACCTGTCTACTTTGATTTAAACGAAACTTGGACAGATGCGAAGATCACTTAAGGAACCCCCGTACCCGAATTTTTAGCTGCCTAAATTAATTTCGGCGCCATTTAAGGGGGTTTTCAAAATTTAAAAGCAACATTATATGAATAAGCAAAAATACTATCTTCATGCTGTATTTTTGTACGTTCGATGTTGGGTTCTATTGAGAATCGCTGAAAAGGGTACACACGTTAAAAATTGACCTTAAATAAACTTGACCCGTTTTACTATGAATTTACTAAAAAAAAAAAAATTTTTAATGATGCGGAAAAAAAATTTTTGTAAAATCACGAAACTCCCATACCAGATTGAAGTATTGCATTTTATCATGTAAAATTGATGTCCTACATCCATTGTAGGAGGACGTGTTTCAAAAAAATTTCCTTCATAGTTTTTCAGAAGTGGATTTTTTAAAAAAAAAAACCCTAAAAAGCCGAAATGGTGAAAATTTACCAATAATAATAGTATCGAGTATAAAAATGCGCAATAATTCTATTTTTTGAAAAATTTTTCAAATCAATTTTTTTTTTTGATCTTTTGGGTAAGTTGTGTAAATTGAAAAAATTTAGTTGGAGAGCTGAAATTTTTACCACATTCTTTTTAAGGGTTGTCATTCTGCCATTTGCAAATTCCTACCTACTTATTAACCACTTCCCGATATTTCTAACAATTTGCTGCATCACATCCGTTCAGTTTTTGTTGTATTTTGAGATTTTTGTAACATTTTTTTTTTTTTTTTTTGGCTTTAGATTTGATCTATTTAAAAGAAAATCGTGGCAATTTTAAAGTGTTTTTAGATATCAATTTTCTGATCCTTGACCCAGAGGAAAAAAGAAAAAAATTTAGCTGTGGTGCAATTTTTTCGGACGCCCCCCCCCTAAACTACTTTCCTTTCTTCACAAGCTCCTCGAATTAGTTCTAATTATCGTATTAAAATTTTTTCTGAACCTAAATAGTTGCTTAAAAAATTCTGAGCATTGTTATGAAATAAATTATTGACTTATAATGAACTTTGATCCGATATTTTGTTATGAAATAAATTATTGACTTATAATGAACTTTGATCCGATATTTTGTTATGAAGCAAATTATTGACTTTTAATTAGAT
>FIZR01020445.1:0-15729 GCA_900060175.1 Ferrisia virgata | reverse complement strand
CCTATATTTCCTGTGTTACAGAATGTTGTGCATCGTGGAACATAATATTTTTTTTCCCCTACTAGGAATTTTAAAAAGTCTTCTAAAATAGTCTATCAATTTCCCACTTCATTATCAGGGGCTAGGTATGCTAACTGAAAAACTGATTTACTTTGGTGGTCAACTTGATATCCGTCTGGCTTATCTTAGGTACAAGGGGGTTAAGGTAACGAGACGAGAAACGTTACTCTATCCTCACTTCAATGTACAACTGTGCTTGTGGGTACAGCACATCACATAGAGCACATTTAAAGCAAAGGTACCGGAAAACACGTACCTTATATAAATCCGGTTCGTGTCTTAAGTGAATTCATATACGTACATACCTATCTACCTTAACTACCTACCTACCTACCAACCTACCAAATATGTAGGTATGTACAATGTATTTAAATTTTCCAAACATATTCCAAATCACGACTTGTACATACTTTTGTCATCAACAACGTGCGCGTACCTACATTCTAGAAAGTATAAATTCGCACACGAGACGAGTTCAACTACATACTCGTCAATATTATGGTCTAATTTTAATATTATGTACAAGTTGATGGATTGCCACCAGGCACAGAACAGAGATGATAAATATATAATAGGTACCATCGATGTATTCCTGAGATCACTCATTGTTATAAAAGTTTCGATTATAAAAGCAAGATAATGATCAATTCGCTGCTGCTCTCGTTATCTAACTCGGGGCTACTACATATTTACATTTTTTCAATTATAAATTCGAAACATATAGGGTACGAGGAAGGGATAGACATAAGTACCTAATACGTACGTTGTTGTAGTAACCAAACGAAAAGGTCGAGGCATATCGAGTTTCACTATTTATAATATTTTACTCCGTTTGATTAATAGTTATCCTACATGATAATATTATACAACTAACTAAGTGAATAGGTATATATGTAAAACCATATTTAATAGGTCGTCACGCGAAATTTCTCAAAGGGTTTTTACGCACTCGCTTTTACGTTTTTAACCCTGGACTATAATTCGATAATTTGAAAATTTGTACTGGACATGCGATGTGCTTCGCCTGCCTCGATCTCACCTACGGTTAGTTATTAAGGAAGCAGTAAAAATAACAACAACAACCTCCTCTTCAGCGCTCATTGAAGATGTGTTAATTAGGCCGCGAGCATAGATGTCGAATGAATCAGCTACCATCCATCGTATAGGTATATTGTAGATATGATTATTAGGACGAGCCAAGATGATGCTTGTTCTCGGCTACCATATTAGGAGTGTATATACCTACACGTGACGCCACAGCTACACCTCTCACGCTTATGTAACGTTATACACACGTATGCTATGTATACGGTTTAGCTTAGTTATGAAAAAAAAAAAAAAAAAAACACCCAAGAGTCTCTCGAAGTGCTCCGTTCGTCAATTAATAAAGTCCAACATATTGTATTACGGTATTATACAGGAGAATCTTTCCGGTGGTACCTATACCTATGGTGTGGCAGTTGCTTTCAAACCCTGTGTACCTAAAAACATAGAAATAGAATTCAACGAACCGTGAATGGACGTGGTTCTCTCTCTACACCTACATACCTGAGCACCTATATAGGTACACATTTTGGCGGGTAAAACAAAAACCACACGATGCTCGTACGAACTTACTAAATATATAGACAAGATTATCCAATACGAAGAAAAATTTTTCGACGGTTTTTAAGCAAATAGAGATGTTTTATATATATGTACGTATGTATACCTGATACGAGAGCTATGTATATCCAACACCTATCATCTATCCACATAGGTATAGTTCATTGACACATATAAACAAATAATCGAGCAACACGCAGCTGGTTATTGGTGATATGACAATGCACCCTCATCAACCGGTACCATATGTTGGCGCGCAGAGAAAAATCTTTGGAGTCGGTGCTGTGCCATATTATAGCCAGGTAGATACATACATACACCAATACAAATGCATGGAAAGCTGTGTCCACTTTCATAAATAAATGCACACGCATAGGTAGGTACTTACGAAAACAAGTACCTATCTAAATACGTATAGCACGAATAGGTATACTACCACAGTACAGCACATGAGTATAGTATATTGCAAGTTACTAAATATGGAACTAACGCACCGACACAACCCGAGGCGACCTATGTTTCGTAATGTACCATTGTCGTAGTATACGTGTACGTAGACGTATCTCTCTAAGACCGTACGAGTACGTATTTCTTCTTTCTAGCAATCTCTCTTCAACTTACTCATAGTACATATACTAAAGGTTTAATTGTGTTAAAAAGTAACGCACAATGTACATTACAACTCTTTATCCGGGGTAAACGTTATAAATCATATTTTTTTAAAACACAAAAATATGACGTAATTTCTTGGCTACGTTACGTAGGTATTTATTTGTGTATCTACGTCACGCGGATGGACTTATTCTTATTTTTTTTTTATGAAAGCGATGCTGTATCAGTTTGGAAACGTTTTCCATGAAATTGAGCCGATGAATGGCAGAGTTGGATGAACTTTTTGAAAAAGCACTTTGAACATTTCATCCAATGAGCACCAGAAAAAAAAAAGGAAAAAAATTCAGCCACTTTTATCTTTCAGGGGGAAAATTAAATTCTCATTTTCCAACGCTTTAATATTTTTACAAATAAAACTCCATTTTTGGAATAAATTTAACTCCCCAACCACAAGACATATCCATGCCAACATTCCAACATTAAACGCAGAAATCATTCATAATCATCTTCCATTGAGAGGTTTTGATCAAAAACTTTAAATCAAAAACGTTTACTGTTCTTTTCACTCAATTTTGAGATTTTATTTTATTATTGCGTAACAAAATAATAATCATACTGTCATTCGTCATCATAAGTTTGTAACTAAAAATTTCAGATTAAATTTTTTAATTTTTTCTAATTTTTATTGTTTTATTTTTTTATTTTTTTTAATTTTTCAAATTTTAAATTTTTTCAATTTTTTCATCATTTTTATATTTTAATTTTTTTTAAATTCTTAACCTTTTTTAATTTTCAATTTTTTTAATTTTTTCATAAATTGTATCTTTTAGTTTTTTTAATTCTTATTTTTTTTAATTTATAATTTTTTCAATTCTTTTTATTTGTTTAATTTACAATTTTTTCAAATTTTTTTATAGTTGGATTTTTTAATTTGTCAATTTTTTCTACTTTTTTGAATTCGTTTATCAACATCAAAACATGTTTAATAGCGCACTCTGGAAAAATCGTTAACAATTCACCGTCATCATTAGATGACGTTAGTAGACCGTTAACAGTGTGACGTCATCATTGGACTGACATCAGTGGGAAGATTTTCATGGCTTGGAATAGCATCAGTGAAATTATTTTGAAAAGGACTGATTTTATGATTTTAAGTTGAAATGTTGAGAAAAATTAGAGATGTCATCAGTGGACTGTCAACAGTGTGACATCATAATTGGACTGACATCAGGGGACAGATTCTTATGGCCTGGAATGACATCAGTGGACTTATTAAACGTCGAAAGATGGACCAACAACAGTGTGATGTCATCATTGGACTGATATCAGTGAACTTAGAATTGATTTTATGATTGCAAGTTGAAATGTTGAAGAAAATTAGAGATGTTATTAGTGGACTGTCAACTGTGTGATGTCATCATTGGACTGACATCAGTGGACAGATTTTTATGGCCTGGAATGACATCAGTTGACTTATTTTATAAAGGATTAATTTTATGATTTTAAGTTGAAGTGTAGAGGAGAATTAGAGATGTTATTAGTGGACCATCAACAGCATGACGTCATCATTGAATTAACATCAATGGACAGATTTTTATGGCCTGGAATGATATCAGTGAACTTATTTTATGAAGGATTAATTTTATGATTTTAAGTTGAAGTGTAGAGGAGAATTAGAGATGTTATTAGTGGACCATCAACAGCATGACGGCATCATTGAATTGACATCAATGGAGAGATTTTTATGGCCTGGAATAATATCAGTGAACTTATTTTATGAAGGATTGATTTCATGATTTCAAGTTGAAATGTTGAGAAAAATTAGAGATGTGACATCAGTGGACTTCTTTTAGGAAAGATTGCTTTTATGATTTTAAGTTGAAATGTTGAGGAAAATTAAAGATGTTTATACTTGACACATCAATAGTTGACCTGGACCCCAAATAATTTTATGATTTCAAGCTTAAATGTAGATGAGATGTGACAAAAATCATTTTTTTGATAAACAATCCTTTTGGCTGAATTTGGAAGAGAGATACGTGTGGAATGAACTCACATAAATGGCAGGTTAGCAGAAATCGAACCTAACCTAGCCAAAAACTGATATTTTGGGGTTGCAAAGGAGCACAATCAAAAATCCTCGTTTCTGCCCTCTTAGCCAGCATACGAGGCTGATTTTCGTATACGTGATACTTTTGATTCTCTATTGATTGGTGCAAAACGAACAATTTTTTCCATTTCAACTCTTCAGCACCTCCTCACCAAAATTTTAGCACAACAGAATTTTTACCTCGAGGTCATCCGCACTCAAAAATTTCAATTCCACCACTAATCCAACCCTAATGTCCAAATTTGGCTGATTTTGGTCAGTATCGAGCTGAGCAAATGATTTTTAGTTCCGAAAAAAAAAAAACAGTGAAAATAAACAGGAATACATCTTTGCGATAGTCAAAAATGGTTTTAATGATCTTCTAGGATCCCAAAACGAATTTCTTTGATATTCCCTCCTCCCCCCCCCCCCCCCTTCGCCCTAGGTTGATAGTCTGTAATGGCCTGCTTTTCACTGGCAATATGACATAGAAAATCAGTCCAAAAGAAATTAATATCTGGCATGCCTAAAATTGGTTTTGATGCTCTTTCAGGACTTTAAAACGGATTTTATCAATATTCCCTCCCTCCTCACCACCGCTGTAGGTCGACAAATTGTTCAGAGTTCAGACTAAAAATTTAAGTTTTTTTTCAACAACCTTCAAAAAAATTAGAAAATCCAAATCCAATTTGGCGGTTGAAAATTTGGATTAGGGAGGATTATTTCTTTTTTTTCAACCTTGTATTGTGTATTCTTCTTCATGACAAGATTCCATCACTGATCGAAATTTTCCGATCGTTACTGGAAACAGTTTTTGATAATTTTGCCGAGCAGCAAACCATCTTCTTAAATCCACTTTGCAAGGCAGCTTCATTAAAATCAAAGTTTGACATTAAAGTCGGTGCCATTCCCTTGTAAATATGAATTAGGGATTTATTACGCATCTCACCGAAAAGTGCGAAGAAATGAGACCCATTTGTTTCTCACAGCTACCTAAAGGAATTAAAAACACCACCTGAGTACCAATGAAATAATCGTGCAGATCAATTAAAATAACACCCTGCGTACATGTGAAACGAAAAACACCTACATACGTATACGTTAGACACCTTAGCTTCGAGCTTCCACCCCCAACACAGCTACAAAAAAAAGCATAGAGCAGGAAACAATTACCACACATGAGCGAGAAACTCCTCTCTTCTATAATTACCTACGAGCAAAGAAACCGCGTTTTTATACGTAGGAAAGGAAAGAGAAAAAACTAAATAAATAATAATCAACCATAGACCGTAGGTTACAATACAGGAACCCACTCGAGTCCTCTACACACGTTTCCAGCCATTAAGCACGTCCTTAACGGATATTTTATAATTTTAGAGGCTCTCTCTACGTACGTATGATTGACGTATTTCAGCGAATGTACTGGCACTGGCTGGCTGGCGAGGAGCGAGTCAGGTTGAAAAATAAAATCTGGTCGTTTCCAAAATAGGCGCTGCTGGTACAGTTACGTCGGCGACCTTAATACCGTACGGTAAATTTGCGCAGCCGACTGACCGCACCAGACTTCAATACACTGACAGAATATTAATCGTTGACAAATAAGTTATTGGCGCGATATTATCATTAATTATACATACAGATCCGCGAGCAATGCGGATTGATATTCGATTTGTAGCTAGGTCTAGGTAGCTAGCTGGGTACCTTAAGCCAGATAACTAATCGATTTGGTTTAAGGTATGTTAAGGTGATCGACGTTTGCTGAGGAGTACCCAACCATACCTTCCAGAACTGTCAGCGTATCGTCAAAGTCAAACATATAATACTATAAGAGTAGATACGTATTATAAACTTATCGGAGGAGAATAATAGGGATTCGGTTCGTTTAATTTTTTTCTCATTCGATAGCATGGTTGCGGTCAGCATAAAGAGAGATGTGCGTGTAAAGATGAAAGGCTCAGATTCCTACTCGTTGGCGTGAATGGATTGTCTAACAACTCCCTTCTTCTTATCTATACTAAGTATTACCTACCCCGTGAAACGTTTACATACCCGGGTCGATTGATTTAGCGTGTAAATTATATTGTCTATACGCTTGTACGTAGGTGTTGAAAGGGTTTAATTTAGAACAAAATTAAAGAACATGTTTCAATAGGCTATAGGGTGGGTTAATATAGGGTATAAAGTTGATTTTTTTTTTTTTGTTTTGTTTTGATCGATCATTTGGACTAAATATATTATTTATACGTATTATAAAAAAAAAAAACACGTGCAAGGGGTATATACCATGTTTATGTGCTCGGTTGATGGACACTGAAATGTACAAGTTGACCGGCGTTCAACCTCTACCTTACCCCAGACCTAGCCCTTTATTCTTCACCCTCTGTACAGGTGGGTTTATTTGAACGCGATTCAGTGCCGCAGACTCGCATACACATACACATACACATATCAAACAAAGCACATCCGAGCTGAAAGCTAAAATTAATGAGGTCAACGGTACCAAAACTCTACTCTATGTCTATACGGTATAAATACGACGAATATCTTTGTTGACTTTGGGTTCTTCGGTGTCTGTAGGTGGATGTACGCGCAGTACAATACACTCAGACACAGTACACTACAAAGTACCTCGGCTGGTACCTATAAAGTAAATCGACGAATCAAATGTGTTCATCATTTTGGTGTTACACACATATACAAATAATTAACTCGACCGCTGGTGATTAATGGTGCACGAGTTGAATAACAGAAATATGTGTATAGACAGGAGGCGAGAAAGACCAGCAAGCGTAAGCGTACATCCAGAGCCTCGAGCTCACCACACAACCATGAGACTAAATTGAATAAAGCACGTACAATAGACGACTGAAAAAAGGAGAAAAAAAAAACAACCAAAAACCATACGTCCAACGTATACAAATGCTGCATTGATGAACACAGAAAATTACCAGAGAAATACGCACAAGATCCATCGACACACACCACCACCACCACTGATGAGTCTATATAATATCAAAGAATAAGAAAGAACAGACTTGTTTGTACATTGTAACTATACATTGTATCATAATGTCGAATAGTATGCTACATAATCATGCTACTCGTATACATAGAGGTTCAAAATTTAGATTTCAGAGATCATTATTTCGTAATCGAAAGGAATTCAATTTTTACAAGAATTTCTAGATTACAGCAGCATCAAAAGATACATGTAAATCCCCCGCCCTCCACCACACTGAATACATAATACATACCAAATTTCAACCTTCTACATCAATATGGGAGAGAGAGGGGAGAGATACACGAGAAAGACAAATTCCAACAATAAGAGCTAAGCTAAGTTAAGTTAAGTTTGTGCCTCTAGGCTTAGTACCTTGTACATGGCACATAAAAATAAAATAAAAAAAAAAAATTGCCCAAAAAACAGTTTCTTTGTGAGGCTATGAGAGGGCAATGGGGCTGAAAAATCAAAACCCCCAAAAAAGCGTTTCTGAAAGCTATGCTAAATCTATACATTAAATTTAAATCCTGCTGCTCAATTTGGAAGGAAGATATGTGAAAGAATGTCCTTTTTTCGAGTTCAAACTGGGGAAACCACCCCCTCCCCCTCTCCCCAATTTCTCCGCTCGTAGTGGTTGATGTAGGAGATTGATTTTTGGATATGCTTTACAATTTTTGGTTCTCTACCGACCGGTATCAAAACGAATAATTTCTGCAATTTTAGCCCCTCAGCAGCCCCCACCTCCCCGAATTTAGGCATGGCTGAATTTTAATCAAAGGTCATCGCAACTTCTTTATGTTTAATTCTCCGTCAGTATGAGTATATTTATCAAATTTGAGTAATTTTGGCCAGTAATGAGCTGAGTAAATGACTTCAGTTTTCAGGAGGAAAAAAGTAAAAACATCTGACCGCGGCGTAAATGTTGTCCACAGTCTTCTAGGGTACCAAAAAAGATATTTTTGATACGCCTCATTTATCCGCCATAGGTTGACAGAGCATAACAGACTGGTTTTCATTGACAAAATGACACAGAAAATCAGACTAAATGAATGATTAGAAAAAAAATCGACTTGAACGACCAAAATACCACATACTTTGAGACTGTGAGGGCGTGAAATGTGGCTGAAAAGTTGAGTTTATAAAAAGGCACATTTAGGTCCCCCACTAAATGTACTTGTTTAATTTCAAGTTGCTAGCTCAATTTGGCGTGGAGATAGGTGAGAAACAGTCCATTTTCAGGGTCAAAGAGGGAGAAAACCCCCATATCTCTCCTCCAAGTCGACTTATGAGGTTGCTTTTTAGATATGTTGTACAAGTCTCGATTTTCTATCAATTGGCTTAAAAAGGGGCAATTTTTGCGTTTTTGGCCCTTCAGCAGCCCCTCTCACAAATTTGGGTATAAGTGAATTTTGATCCAAGTTCAAAAATAAATATCTGACTTGGCTAAAACTCGTTTTAATAGTCTTCTAAGACCCCAAAACGGATTTTGTTGATATTCCCCCTTCCCTCATTTGCCGTTAGTCAACAGACTAATAGCCTGGTTTTAATTGACAATATGACGTAGAAAATCAGGCTAAAAAAGAGCACTCTATGGATAGCTAAAACCACAAAGAGTGCATCTAGGAAACCTTTGGAGGGGAGTTATGTAAGGCACAATGTTGAGAAATAAGACAAATCTACCAAAAAACTGAATTTTTAGGGCTGTGAGGGGGAAGCAGGGGGATAAAAAATTGGAACTCCCAAAAGACACATCTGGAACTCCTACTAATTGTACGTACTGAATTTCAACTTCCTAGGACAATTTGGAAGGGATTTATGTGTGCCACAATGTTGAAAAATAAGAAAAACCGACCAAAAAACTGCATTTTTGGACCCATAAGAGGGCGCAATAGGGCTGAAAAGTTGAACCCCCAAAAAGCACATTTAGAGACAATATTAAAAATGTTCATGTTAAATTTCAACTACCTACCATTTGGAAGTGAGATATGGGCGGAACAGCCTTTTTTCAGGGCCAAAAAGAGGAACCCCCTCATTTCTCTCCTCCTGATTGACGTAGCTGGTTGATTTTTCGACATGTTATACAACGAACAAGTTTTGCTATTTTATAGCCCCTTAGCAACCTCTTCACCAAATTTGGGGATAAAGGAATTAAGGCCCAAGGTCATCCTCATTTGAAAATATCAAACCCTCACTAATCCAAGCCGGCTCCCCAAATTAAATCCGATTTTAGTAATTTCGAGGTGAGCAACTGATTTTTAAATTCGGTGAAAAAAAAATCATACAAATTTGACACGTCTAAAATTGGTCTCAATGGTACTCTAGGAATCCAAAACAAATTTCGTTGATATTCTTCCTTCCATCTGTCATAGAAATAGATTTTGTTGATAATCCTTCCCTTACCATCAGGCGCAGTAGGTCAATGAAGGGTAACAGCTAGGTTTACTTTGATAATACGATACAGAAAATCTGGTTAAAAATGTCATGGCATGAATTTGGAAGGTTTCAGCAGGGTTTTGAATTTTGAATAAGTTATTGATAATGTTACCCTTACGATATTCTTCTGGCCCATCTTCGACCATCACTCCAAAAAATGCAGATGAGTTAATTTAATATGAAAAATAACTGGTCAACCTATAGCAAAGCCTTGCAATTATCGTTCATTAGTAACCCTCCCCTTTGTCACCGGATTAGATATACTTCTTCGGTAAGTGGTCATGATTTACTTATAAAACATAACTTTTTGAGATTCAGTCAGAAAATGCAAACAAAACAGAATAAACTTCGTATAAAATGCCTTATGCCGATTATCAGATTAGAAATCACGAAGGTGATATTTAGAAATAGATCTTCGTATAATTCTGATGGCCATCGATCGGTAGGCATACTGAATACAGAATTCCTCATTCAACATTTTACAGACTTAATTTTAATCCTTCGACGACGATAATACCACGATCACGTTGATTAATCCCGCAGACGAAGCACCATCGTTTATAGTCATCGTTGCAGCAGTTTATAAACAAATACCAACGACAATCCACCATGAACACGTTGTTCGTTTCCATTGCAAGTTCCAACGACCAAAAGTTATTACAGCATGAGACGTATTATCTTCGACCGTGATAAAATAACAGAGCGGCTGTGTGAATTTTTCTAAATCGATATAGAGACCGAGGAGGCGAGGCATCGTCGGAAAGGTAAAGTCGTGCTCGGCATCAAGTTCATTAGCAATAGACATCGTTGGCTGTGTAGCTGATGACGTGCTGATCAAGTGCCAGTGCACTTTGCGGCCACCGAACCACCGTTTCTTCATCCGCGTCGTTGTAATAATTATGTTATCTAGTTAACTCACACGACAGACACGACCAAATGATGTGAATTTTGTCGAGTCTGCTTCTGCCAATAGCTACGACTGGGTACACCGGTACTTTTTTCCCTTTGCTTTTTTAAAATAAGTGTGTAACTTCCACCAGTAAGTACAGATGTATGGATATATAACTAGCACCAGTGCTAGTACCATCATCATCGTCCTCATCATCATCATCGTCATCATCACCATCGTGCTTATGTAGTTTTATTGTTTTAGACGTGTTAACGCGTTAAATATCTTCCTGTCGATGGATCTTTTTTTTCTTTCCTACATATTATACACATATGAGCGAAGAAAAACACTAGCTAGTTCTTGCTACTAGCTTCGCGTCGCAAATACATGAATGATAACTACATGTAAAACTACTTATATCAAACGGTCATACATTAACGGCTCGTTACAGCTGAAGAGGAAGGGAGGAATTTTCCCAGGAATTGTTAGGTAAAGGTACAGGTGGATCCGGCAGCAGTTTTTATTCCATTTGTAAAGCAATAACGAAACCAGCGAGGTTTCTTCTTGGTCGCCATACACATACACATCTTCTTCTTCATCGATTAACGAATCCAGCAACACAAATAATTTGCCAACATTTTATCGTCCTCGTTAAACGGTATTTACTCGTATTATTATTCGATTCGGTTTCCATAACCGCGTACCATCGAGTGTATGCCTTACGGAATTCCGTATAAAGTCGAGGAAAATACTTATTTGTATTTTAATTGGTACCCTAGCTACATGTGCCTGCCTGTCAAGTTGCATATAATTTATGACACTGCGAAGTGTTGTTGGTAAGGTAACGTTTTTCCACCAATGAGATTCTCAGACCATTGGATCGTTGGCATTGTCATCATTCCGTTGATCCCTTTAGTTAATGCAGATTTGTCTCTCATGGGTATGTGATGGTACATTGCATTGTATTACGTTGGTGGTCTCGTGTGACTGTGCTAAACTCAAAGAATAAGCTCTCCTTTCGGGCTGGCACACTGGACAAAATGGGAATTCAGCCGACAGAAATTAATTTCTCGATAAATTATAACGACAGAGCTTCGCAACTTTGTTTTCGGAGGGTTTTTGAAAAAGGTGGAATTCAAATTTGAGCTTCATTTTACACCTAGCTCCAATCACACTGCATAGAGGCGAGATGTAAAAATGAAAAATTCACAAAGAAATCGAGTTAGGTGTTGGAATCGACATTTTCGAATGGGTGAAATTCAATTTTTAGCGAAATTTTGTGGTCAGGCGGAACCAGTTTAGAAGGAAGAGGGGAGTGGGGCTAAAATTCAAAAATTTGAAAAACTCAACATGGGGGTCTAATTCTATGTTTTTTAGAGCGCTGAATGCAATTTTTGGGTTCATTTATTTACCAAATGCTTCCAACTTTTTATATGGACGAGGTGAAATACATAATTTTTCAAGACAGTTGACGTACCTTGCTGGGCTATTACAAACAAATTTTTCAATCAGTAAATTATAAACTGGAAAAACCACTATAAAAATATGTCGTTTAATTCCAAGTTGAAGAAATCATCGTTTTAGAATTGCTAGCTCCTCTTTCATCACGTTCGTCTTCGTCTTTTTCGTACCAATCAACTCTCTAGCTCAACTTTTCCCAAGTGTGGCGGGAGGAGGTATGCGGGGGTCCCACTTTTCTCAACATCAAAAAACAGATCGACCGCAGGCGGGTGAGGGGGGAGGGAATATCAACTAAACCCGATTTGGGGTCCTAGAAGACCATTAAGTCAATTTTTAGCCATTTCAGATATTTATTTTTATTGCCTTTTATATTTTCCCGAACATTAAAATCATTTACTCCGCTCAATACCTACCAAAATCACTCCAATTCGGTTAATGGACTCAGTTTGGCGGCGGATTAGATATACATGAGTGGGGATGAACTTGGGCAGTAATTTAGTTTTGCCCCTTTTTGGAGGGGTGGGGGTGCTGAGGGGTCAAAAACGCAAAAATAATCCCTTTTTGGGCTAATTGAAAGAGAACCAAAAGTTGTACAGCATATCTAAAAATCAACCTTCTATGTCAACTAGGAGGGGAGATGTGGGGCTTTTCCCCCTCTTTGATCCTGGAAAAGGGCCGTTCCGCCCCTATCTTCCCACCAATCCGAGCTGGGAAGTTGAGATTTGGTGTGTACATTTGGCTGGAGTCCTAGATGTGCTTTTTGAGCCGACTTTTTAGCTCCATTGCACCCCCTCACAGCCTCAAAGAAGTGGTTTATTGATTGGATTTTCTCGTTTCTTGAGTTTGTTCCTCAAATTGAAATTAGGTATGTACCTAGATGTGCGTTTTGGGAGTCTCGACTTTGCAGCCCCTTTTCACTCCTTCACAGTCTCAAATATGTGATTTTTTGGTCGTTTTCTCTTATCTTTTGGGTTAGTTCCTCGCGTAACTCTCCTTCAAATTGAGCTAGGAAAATGAAATTGGGTATGTACATTTAATAGAGCACCGAGATGTGTCTTTTTGGGATCTCTACTTATCAGCCCCCAATGCACTCCCTCACAACTCAGAAAGTGTAGTTTTTAGATCGATTTTTCTTATTCTTTGAGTTTGTTCCTCACACAACTCCCCTCCAAATTGATCTAGGAAGCTGAAATTTGGTAAGTTGGGCTAATTCAGAATTTTGAAGTTGAGGGTCGAAAAGGTTCCGCCAGAGAGTTAGGCAAGAGTGCCGGTTTCTTTCAATACTTGCAAGTTGGCCATTGGTCCGAATCCTAGAAAGACCTACTGTCCAGTAGCCTCATACCACTTTAACCCCGCAAAAAATAACTTTGACAAATTATCAATGCGCAAATAAAAACACTAGTTTTAGAAAAAAACAAATAAACTTCTATTAATTACAAACAAAAACAAAAAGAACTTCAGAAAAACCCAAAATTACAAAATTTATAATAATATCGATCAGAACAAAAACGAGACAAATTTTCAACAACGAGTATCAATATCTATATCGAGAGGACATCAAAATTTTAGAATATCTTCCAGCATGGAGGCTTTTTTGGTTGGCGGCCCTGACTTTACCGAGTGCACAACCTTCAGTGCCGACAGCCAGTGATGCACCAGACATTAACCGGACACACTAATTTAAATAGGATTAACCCATCTATGCCGGATTTATGTTTTTTTTATTTTAATACCCAAAAATTTTACTTCCACAGTACAATAGGATGACGAACACATCCCAATTTTTCTCGGCAGAGTGCAGGATAAAGGCCTAGTTTTTTCGTTCGTTTGCTGGGGAATACGGATGAGGGAAAGGGAAATCGTGAAAATGCGCAGATCTAGAGGTTTGTAGGGTAGCAGAGCTGTATTTCAGATACTATCACGTGGTATTTTAGCCGGCTAAATTTCCATTTCGCCCAGTGGCGCACTTCCCCGCTTCCCTGCTTCGGCCAACATCACATCACAGTTTAAAAACTTTGAAATTCGCTTACGTACACGGTTACAGATCGTCTACACTTGCGAGGACTTTACTATCATTTCGATAGGAAGTGTCGTCGAGAGCCCAGTCAAGGTCGCAATGTCAAATAGTTTTCCGGCCACGATTGGCTTGACTATGCGGCCGCGCCACCGCCCGCAGGCGAACAACACTGCACAGGAAACCAACCGAGACTTGTAAATCTTTTTCCTTCTGCACTTCTCTCGCCTTCCAGTATCTTCCGAGTCAATGAACCGTATCTTCTTAGACGCGTCTATATTACACAATCGACTTATTATAGCTGAACACAGAAAGGTTCGTTGGTACGCGTACAGTCGTCTACACTTGTAATTTCCGATGCAACGAGTCATTATGGCAAACTTGACACGATTAATGGGAGAATTTCACGACGAAAATTATTAATCGTCGAATACACGTAGGTATTAATAATAGGTTATAGCCCAGGTCCGCATCATCCTCGGCAACGAATCTACACGATACCTGTATATCTATTACATACGTACAAGCTACAATAGTATACCTGTCCTGTACGAATACGCGGCTTCGTATATTTTAATGCATCTAATACCTATCTACCAATTTCTGACACGGCCTTGGATGCAGCAGCCGACGAAAGTACCCGACGCGATAGTGTTTTTATACGGCCAATTTTCACCGTTTTGACGATTCATTTTCTAATACCGTCGAAGCGTGTACACTTTTATGACGAAATTAACTCTATATATGCATTGCTGCGTGTGTACAAACAATTGCCTGGCAGTTGGCAATGGATGCTGCACTTTCACACTAACATGTAGGTTGTTACTGCTCATCCATGATGGTTTCTGCTGCACAATTCTATGTAAACATTTTGACGCGAATGTGACAAGATTTCAGACGTATCTCCAATATTTATCGACGTTGTTGTATTATCCTATAGAAAAGATATTGTGTATATTTAAGATTAATACCTTTATAGCATTTACTACTACAAGGCGAAGATCGTCAGCATTGAATTTCTATTATGTTCGGTATCTGGTATAGAAAGTTGCACTGTACACTTGGTACCTAACCTATAACTACCTGTCTAATGTCTGACTAGTGCAATACTAAGTTGAAATGCTTCGATATCTCCCTTGTACCCAGGACAAACCAGAACTGCTAACAAATTATGCTAGTGAAGGGTATCAAGTTGACCACCAAAGAAAAACAATTTTTCAGGTAGTATATCTAGCCCCTGAAAATGAAGTGGGAAATTGATAGACTATTTTAGAAGACTTTTTAAAATTCCCAGTAGGGGAAAAGAAATATTATGTTCAACGATGCATAACATTCTGTAACAGAGGAAATATGAAGTTGTGTCCAAAACAGCATTGTGTCTTATTTTCGATTCAGTAATCCATATGCTAAAAATTCGGACTTTTCTATGAAAATAAATGATTTGACATGGCCATGTCTACAATCCACAAATAGAAAATATTGTTAGAACAGCTGACATTGGCCCAATACAGGGCTAGGGTGGTACAGAAAGTAATTATAGTATTTTGAAAAATTCATCTGGAAAA
>FIZR01020440.1:0-29727 GCA_900060175.1 Ferrisia virgata | reverse complement strand
CATAAAAATACATTTGACGAAAAAATTCGTAAAAAACAAGTACAAATACAATGAAAAAATACATTTATAGAAATATGAAAAGAGCAAAAAAACTATAAATTTTTTTTTTTAATTTAAAAATTTTTTTTGAAAAAAGTGACTTTTAGAGGTAAAAAGTGATCAAAGTGACTTTTTAAGTGAAAAAAGTGACCAATAGTGACTTTACTCGAAAAAAGTGACCAAGTCACTAAAAAGTGACCTCGTTATGATGCCTGTTAGGGAAGAAAACGGGACAAAATTAGTAAATTATCTAAAATCAATTGTGCAGCCATTTTGTAGACAAATGAGGTATCTTTCGAATTTTGCATTAATTTTTGAAAAATAATAATACTTTCATGTACTCCACATTTCCAACCTAAACCCTTAAAAATATGCTTCCATTCTTGAAAACTTCGAACGCCCTCTTTTTAACGTGCTGTAAGTATCATTTCATACGTTCCCATGTTCAAAATTAAAAAATTAAAATATTTAATATTTAACTCCCCCGATTCACTATTTGACCTCAATTAATATACCTTGTTTCGGTATACAGAGCTACCACCAAATTTTTACACCTGTACCAATGCCCAAAATAAGGCGTTAATTGAGGTCAAATAATGAATCAGACTTCATTATCGTACTCAGTGGGTTCGATTTATGTGAAAACGACACTCTTGTTATTACCCCGAATTGGAAGGAGGGGGTGCTTCGGGGCCACAAAACGGAGCCGCGAAAGTTCGGTGCAACTTTCCTGTGATTTTATATCGACACATATAGTAAATATACAAAATTTTAAAATTCTCTAGTCATAAATTGATGTTTGGTATTAAAATGAAAATTGCCACCGTGAACAAAATTGCAATTTTTTCGCACATTGAAAGTGGGTCAGAGAATTAAAAAAGAAGTGCTTTTAGACTAATTCAGACACGCTGAGTACGAATCCGGTATTTATTTTTCGTTCGAGCCTCTCATTTGCATTTTGACACTTTATCTCACATGTGCCCATGCCCACAAGTCGGAAATTATATTCTTCAATCAAAATTTTGATAACATAATCTGATATAAAATTTTATTTACGCTGAACAACTTTACTTCTCTATCTATTTTTAGCCAATTATTTCTCAGGAAAACTCATTTTTGAGTAAAAAAATCGAAAAAAATGTATAAAAATTATACTCGTTAAAACTCATATTTTGGCGGAAAAAATTGTATACAGTCCCCTTCCCCCGCCTTGGTCCACAGCTGCAGCAATTTGAAGCGTTTTTTCATCAATTTCCCCCTTCCCTCCCCCGTATGAAAAATTTTGGAAAAATTCACGTCGATAAACTCATCATCACTCTATAAACATCTGAATTAAAATTATGAATTTTCCTCAAATACGTGTAAATACAGAATTGGGAAATTTTTTAGTCTTGCAATTTTTTTTTAGACATACTAATGACATCTTGGGAAAATTTTGAAACTCTGAGATTACGGTCATTTCGCCTATTCTTATTCGGAAACATCCTTTCTCGGTACGTTAAAATAGGCATTAGATAGGCCGAAAAATTGCATTTTTTGAAAATCTGCAAACGACGGATTCACAATAGCGGCGAAATGACCTCAAAATGATGTGCTAAAAATGTCAGCTTTCGAACTCAATTTTTTCAACTTGTAAAATTGACTCAACGTTCAAAAATGTTCAAAAATCGAAAAAACTTTTTGAAATTTAAATTACTTTTATTTATATTTAAAATTATTATTGTTGGTACATTTTCCCAATTTCCCTTTTTTGCTGTCGTTTTTTAAAAAATACCTTTTTTTTTCGTTTTTTTACAATTTTTAAAACTCTTAGAAGGTAATTTTTTTTCTGAAAAACGCCCTCCTGAAATGAATGTAGGACATTAATTTTAAATGATTAAGCGGAATACTTCAACTTTACCTTGGACAGCCAATTTTATAATTTTTTACATCTTTTCAAATAAAGTTAAAAATTGAAAAAAAATGCTTTTTTGGTAAAAATTTTATCGAAAGGATATAATTATTACATGTGTTTTAGACTCTCAAAAGCAAGTTTTTATTTTTCCCCCTTTTTTTAACCATTTCCATTGTATTTTTGGATGTTGGGATACCCATTGAGAACACACTGAAAAGAATACACGCCATAAACAGCGACCTTATACGAATAAAAGTAGGTGTGCTTTGCCCATTTCACTATGAATTTATTAGAAAAAAAATTTTATTGATGCAATTAAAAAACACGTAAAATCTATTCATTAGGTACCTTTGAAAAATCCTCTACGACAGATAAAATTGGAATATTACGCTCAATCGTCTGAAACTTGTATCCTACATCCTTTCTTGAAGGGCACTTCTCAAAAAAATTATTTTGCACCTTTCTTAGAAAACACGGACAAAACCAGCTGAAAAAAGAGGAAATGGTGGTAATCTCCCAACGATGGTAATTTTCGGTAAACATATTTTTAATAATACTATTTTTGTAGATTTTTGTGTCAGTTTTGCTAGTTGAAAGAATTAAGTTGGAAAACTGAAATTTTTACCACATCATTTTCAGATTCTTTTGTAAGTATTGCGACCCCCACCATTTTCAGATTTCCAAAACTAGCGGAATTCAAAATTCGTCCTATCTTGATGGGACGGTAGGAGTGGGGGGAGGGGGGTTAGGAGAGCCCTTCAAACGCCTACGAAGATACATTTGGTGGTTTGTTTCGAAGAACGGACGGTGGAGGAGGGGAGGAAATGGTCATCACATCGACACTTCGCGAAATTTTGAAAAAATAAAAATTTACTAATAAATGAAAAAGAGAATTTTTCAAAATTCTAGTTTCTGCTTTGTTGGTTCAGAAAATTATACTTCAAATCCAGGCATAATTTCAAACTCATTTTTAAACTCATTTTGCAACCAATTTTTATTAAATTTCTATTGAATGCCGAATTAACTATTAGTACATCTAAACCAACATTTTACGATCCTTATTATGGTACTTGGGGCAAATATTTTGAAATTTTTTGGTTTGTATGTATTTGAACCAACCAAGGTAAATTCATGTTAATATCATTTTCAAAAAAATACATTTCACAATTTTTCTTACATTTATGAAAATTCAACAAATTTTCATTATTCATATGATATTCAGTATGCATACAAAACCATTTTAGGTGCTTTGACTCCCCTTGCCACCCCCCAAAATCCACTTTACAAAACGATCAGAAATTTTTTTAAACATACAAAAAAAATTTTTTTACCAATTCTAAAATCCAACTACCTTCAAATTCCTGAAAAAAAAAATACCACCAATTTCTTTATCAAAATTATAAAAATAAATTCCTACCATCGCAAAAATATATTGGGAAACCATCGCATCGTATTGTCGATCAGAACAGAACAACCGCAGAGCATATTTTAAAAAGCCATACGAAAAAAAAAAAAGAAAGAGGGAGCTTATAATCTGTGCCAAAGACCAGAACTCCAACGGTTAAAACAAATTTGCCGCAGGAAGAACCGCATCAGCGCGCTTGTGAAAGAACCAGCGTCGGTGAGCATTGCAAACCTGAACCTGAACCTGAACTTGAACCTGGCAGAAGGCGCCCAATGCCACATAAACTTGCCAAACAACGTTCGCGACGTAGTGTACCACTATGTAAAGATGAATTAACGATCATTTACCTACCATTACCATGGCCAATTCCTTCGTGAACCCCCGACCAGGAAGTATCATTACGTACGTATTCATTTTTATATTATTTAAATGATACGAGAGAGGAATTTATAACCGATCAAAAAGCTTGTTTAAACGCTTCATTTCATCGAAAACGTCAAAACCAGGACTAAAGTAGGTCTTCTAAAATATAATCTGACAATTAGTATACGTAATTAAAATTTTTTTCCTCGACTTTTACGAGCGATTAGATTTCGTTAGAAGATTATTTTCCGTTTAATCTCGCGCTGTGTACCGAATTCAATTTATTGAAAATATTTTTGTACATTTAAAAAAAATAGGTACGAAGAGACGAGCTTTCTAAAAGTTTGGTTTTGGGATAGATCGCTGAAATGAACAGCAAAAAAGAGAAAGAAAAAAAAAGGAATTCAGCAACTTTTGTAAATAAGTTGGCAATTACTCGACTTTCAACTATGTTTATTTACCTTTCAAAGATGACCCATATATTGAAACAATGAATGCATACCCCAAATAGGCCAGCATTATCCCATCACATACTACCTACATTGCATACCTCGAAGAAGAAAAAAATTCGAAGGTTAGGTCATCATTTAGAGGACGACATAAACTTGACATAACTACCGCGAATAAAATAAGAAGTATCCCAAGTATCTAGCTATCTACCAAGTACCCAACATCTTTGCATCGTACACTTACATACGATACTTTCGAATAAAATGACATCGATAATATATAGAAAAATCGTATAACAAGCGAGAAAAAGCGACCAAAATAATTACACTCAATCATACCGCATCGCATACTCTTACGAGTGCTACAAATAAAACTCAAACAGCACTATTAAGAATTTGATAAATTCAACAATCGTCGTTAGTAGGGCACAGAGAGACGAACGATAAAAAGACTATAATTTAGCAATGACATAGGTTCTTTTTTTCTTTCCAACATGTTTTTTTTTTTTTTTTCAATGATACATAAAGTATGACGTCGGTTCGCCGTGACCATGCTTCATGTGCCTCTTTCACTTCCTCGCAAATCTTCACAACCAACGAAGGAACGAATGGAATCGAGACGACGACGACGACGACGACGATGATGATGATGATGATGATGCGACGTGTATTATGGGGACGAGTCGATTACCTACCTTTTTTCTTTCTTTCCTTCTACTTCTTATACGATCCCTTCCAAATATTACTTTCTCGTCGATGCAATGTGACCTCATTATAAAAGAAATGGTATAATCATGCTACGCAACCTTTCACCTTACGTCATGCGATTTCTCCCCCATTGTTTGTCGATTGCGAGAGAAGAGTTGGGATGCAGGCAAACACGTTGTTGTTTGCCTGCATCTCGGACGGACGACGCGAAGACGAACCATATCCGCAGTCGTAAAACCATCCAAAGGTACATAATACGCTCCGATATAGAGTAATATCGAAGAAGTACTCGTACTTCTACGTACCTCCGACTCCACAGCCCATATTATCACGACACCCGCGCCCCCCTGCGCTTGCTTCTCTTTACCTTGTTCTTTCGTTCGTTTAAATAATTCATCATCGTCATCCTAATTTTTTGCCTTCTCTTTCGCGCGTGTACCACGCGTAATTTCACGAAACCAGTCGTCGTAATTTTATTTAGCAGATAGAAGATTTTTTAACAACATTACGCGTGAAAGATTATTTCAACGTATTACAACGAGAAGAATTTTTTATGCTCTCTCCAGTTTGGACTTGGCCGTGTTGTTTTTTTCTTTTCTCTCTCTCTCTCTCTCTCTCTATTTCTTTAACGAGTGTAATACTTTTTTTTTTTTTTTCAATGTATTTATCGAAATTAAGTATTATTTACCTTTTTTTTATAATACGAGAAGTGAAATCACACGTACTAAATCGTAATCATGACCAGGAGAGTCGCGAAAGGCGGGGAGGAGGAGGGGGAAGCGTATAAGAAAAAAATCTGTCTAAAAAATTTGGCATTTTTTCCAACGAGAAGAAATTTGAGAAGAAGGCTCCACGAGACCTGGTACACTCCTAATTTAAAATTTCCATCGCCAGCTCTAATTATAAAGGATAAGTAAGTACACTTGATAAACGATATTCTCATTAAAAAAAAAAAAAATCACCATATTGAATCACCTTCAATGTACGTATAATATAAGCAATATTTCTGCGAATTACTTATTTTTCTGGGATGAAAAAATTACACAAGAAGAGCCCAGGTTTCATGGCGCGTTACCAAAAAGCCTTAATTTTTTGGCTTGATTTTTTTCTTTCAGGCTCTCAAGTACCAAGGTTTAGGTTCGAATATAAACTACGACACACTCTAAAACCGAGCGATGGAGATAACAAGGAAAACCTGTTGATGGAACGCTTTCGTTGCACCGCCTTCAAATGCACAAAATAGGCAAAATTTTGTACACGACTTATTCTTCATGTGCCATGCTAGGTCAGGATGATAGCGTAAAGGGTATCAAAATGATGGTTAAACTGTCGTAGGTGATATAGGCCTGAACAATGATGTTATAACAGAAATATAACACATTACTTTTACGATTCACTCACCTTTTACGACTCCCCCCCTTCCCGCCCGCATTTCCTTTACCGACGAAAAACACTAGCGAGTGAGCAATTTCAAAATTTCAGTCGAGTGCCCAATGTAATTAGTGCACCTTGTAGGAAAAATATCTTCCGGCAAAAATCACTTGCAAGTTTAGCCTGTATTGATAATTGAAGGATGCAATGCTTATTCGAATTTTTGTAGCCGTTTCAAAAAAAAGATGGACAAAATTCCTGTTTAACGAAATTTATTGCAAAATTTTACCAATTTTGTTATGTAGAAGTTTTGCCTATCTTGATTTTTTGAAGGAGCTACTGTAAGTTCGAATGAGTGCCCTCCCTTCAATTATCAATATAGGCAAAACTTTCATAGGGGAAGTTTTGATGGAAAACATTTTTCCTATAAGATTCTCTAATTACATTGGCCATTTTATTGAAATTTTGAAATCGCTCACTTGATAAAATTTTAGACGCTAGTATTTTTCGACGGCGAAGGAAAAGGGGACGGGAGTAATAAACAAAAAGTGAGTAGGTCTGCATTTAATAGATATTTAATTAATATCTCATCGAATTTGAAAAAAAAATATGCTACGTCAGTTGTTACATTTAAATTTGAAAGGCCAAAAATTTTGAATATTTGAAAGTATTAATTGAGAACTATAGAAGATTGTGGTGTGGATTTTTAAGGCGACGAACAAAAGTTTTACAAAAAAATTATTCACAGAATTGAAACATGTGAATTTTTAGAGAAATGGGAACGATTAAAATTTTTTTTGTTATTAGATAAGGGGTATTTCACCTTCTCAAAATTCTTTCAAATTTTTTGAGTAGGTGAGTCAGTGATCCCTTTTGTATGGTTGAAAACCAGTCTTAGATAATTGATCAAAAATTAATGTTTAATAAAGGGGGGGGGGAGTAGCTTTGCAACCTGAAAAAATGGCCAACATTCCAAAAAAATTTAAAAAATTTCCCTGGACTGACATCGCGAAAAAATTTTTTCGAGTTGTCAGCTCAAAAATATAACTCTACAAGACATTTCGAGATCATATTTAGGACCAGAAAAATTGTTAAAAAATCTTCAACACTACTCCTAGGTAATTTCATCTTTATATAGAACTTGAAAAAAATTGGTCAAAAATCCGCATAGGAAAACAAAATAAATTTTTTAGCATTCATTTCAAGCCACATATTGGCTAAAAAGTGTTGAAAAAATTGTGGTATTTATTTAGTAGAGTGGGCCGAAATTTACTTTTTTGGAAATCTTCAAACGACGGAGTTACATAGAAAAATGCACCCCCCTCCCCCTCTGAAATGGATGTAAGAAATCAATTTAAGATGATTAAGCGCAAAATTTTAGTTTTATTTCCATAGACGATTTTGCAAGGTTGCTTAAAGAATGGGGGGTTTTCATGTTTTTTTACGAATTTTTTTCATGAATTTTTTTCACATCATTGCAATTTTTTAGGAAATTTTTAGTAAAATAGACCGAGTACACTTACTTTTATTTATTTACAATTTGTTTTACCCAGTTTTACCCCTTTTGGGGGTCTCAATTGATATTTCAGCGTGTAAAAATACAGTATAAATGGTTCAAAAAAAATGAAAAATTGCCTTTGAGAACCTAAAATAGAAGAAATGTGTTCCTTGTGATGACATTTTTTTCGAAAAATCATTTTCTCAATTTTTAACAAATTAATTTCAAAATACATAGAAAACTATTTTTTGAATGACCTTAAAAAACCTTGGTGGTCGATAAAATTTAAATATTGCGCTTAATCATATAAAATTGATGTTCTAAATCTATTTCAAGAAGACATTTCTCAAGAAAAATTTCCTTCATAGTTTTTCAGGAAATCGTGAAAACCTTCATAAAGTGAAATTTTTTAAAAACCCTTGAAAAAAGGCGAAAAAACAAAAATTTTCTAATAATGACGATTATGAGTTCAAATATGTATAATAATTCCATTTTTATTTATTTATTTATTTAAGAAAAGAACAATTTTTTTCTTCGCTTCAATCCTTTTGGTTATTTTGCGAATAGTTTATGGAGTTTTTAAAAAAAAATTTCAAAGGAATTTTTCATCTGATTTTTTGAAAACTTTCGAACTTTAAGTGAGTTTTGCGAGTTTAAAAAATCTAATTCGGGGGTTGAAAATTTTGCCACGTTCTTTTGAGGTTATTTCGCAACGGTTGTGACCCCGCTGCTTGCGAATTTCCAAAAACAAAAAAAAAAACAAAATGGATAGCCCCTTCCTACACTTACACATTATGGTTGGTTTCAATTTCTTAGCATAAACATACCTTTATGACGATTCTGTGGTGGGAGATAAAGTGAGAGATTGTTCATGCGAACAAAAGTCGGAGAGGAGGAACAATGTATCATCATAATTTTCAAAATTCGAGACAGGGTCCAGTGACCTATCTTCATCAAAGGTACCCTTTATTTTTATTATCATCATTTTTATAGTTGATAATTTCTAACTTTCTTTTTTTGGTGTTTTTACATAATTTTTTTAGAGGCTAAAAAATAGTGCAACATTGTGAAACATATCGATTCTTACTAATTCGACAGTGTTGAGGGCGTGTATCAAGGTGTTTTCTTGATTTAAAATCCTCTCACAAAAATCTCACCGGTTCCGAAAGAAAAATCCGAAAAAGTTAACCTCTCTCCAAAAAAAAATACCTTAATCGTAATGATAATTTTTATAAAAATTATTTTTCGGTCAACATTCATTTTGACCCAATAAAAAAAAAAAAATTATCCATCGTATCGGGATCAATATCGGATATTCTATACCAGACTAACATCGCAACCTACAAAAGTCGCTGATCTCTAGAAACGAGGCGAACCCACCATCATTTAACCATCGTACTAATATCAAGTTGCAAATTACGGAACCTTGACATGTGATACGAACGATATTCGTTCAAAATACATATATGTATAGACGATAAATTAATTACGCTAAGATAATTTTCGCGTGTATATAACACCTAACCTACGATCGACAATACCCATCCAACGATAGAGGTAGAATTTTTAACACCAGCTTCATCGTTGGCATGGGCATTCATGTAGGTACGGTTTACTACATACATACGTACGTATAACCTTCTTCATTGGGCAAGGTTGTTGGTCAAAGACCTATTAAGTAACCGAACAGCAGCGTATGAATTTAATAAATGGTCATCGGAGCTGAGGTGATTATATGGGCGCGGAAGTGCGAGTTTGAAAGGAGAGGCTATATACGAGCCGAGATATGGCAAGATGAACACTATATAAACATTATAATCGATGATTCAATTTTTTTTTTTTTTTTTTAAATTCGTATTATAAATAACAAGTCAGCACCTTGGCCGTGGTCGACAGCACAGGACACGGTGACTCGTGTAAAATCTGCAACCAGATACGCCATCGCCATCGTTACCGCACCGTACCGTACCGTACGTACCCAGCCTAGCACGCCAACGTTTTTTAACAATGACGAAAAATAATAATCTTCATCTGTATATAAAATAGATAGCAATAATAATTGTCACTTCAAGGATATTCGGCGTGGTATACGATTGTGGGTGATGAACATCTTCTCCTCCTTAAATCCAGCAATAGCAAAATTTATCTATAGCCGTTGTTTGCGATACAGCAATAAGACATTTTATAAATGCAGAAACTGATTTATATGGTGTTGAACTCGAGCCAAATTTTATACAACTTATACGAATAGCTATATAGGTATATATATATATTTGTATGTAATCTATGTACGTGCATATTTCCATGAAGACGCCATACTAAATTAGCGTTTATTTTGATCTTTCCTTTTCAGCACATTCTGGACATACTTTTTGGTCAAGCGATTACGTGCTGCATAAAATCACGTTTTTAACGTTGCACTTGTCGTCGTAGTGCATTTGTACTTATGTGCATGTTTTCACGTGTGTATGTGTGTAACACCTAAATCTACATGCATCATTTTCAGCTCTTAGCGAAGGCCTTTTATTCCCTGGGACCCAGCATAATTGGTTTATGAATGTGATTATGCGTAATTTATCTAAAAATAAAAAAAAAATCGCGATGAGCCTAAGGAAATTGCCAATTCGTAGAATATAATAATAAAAAAAAAAAACATTGCATTTTCAGCATGATTTTTATGAAATATTATAATTAAGTGAATTAATAACAAGCAACGCTTCGAGACTTTTTTTCTTAATCAGTGGTACGGGAGAGTGGGGAGAGGGCGGTGGTTCAATGGGCTAAAAAGTCGACGCTAACAAAAGGCACATCCAGGACCTATACTACATCTACATACCAAATTACAACAATTTGGGGGAGAGATATGCGAGGAAGTAAATTAAAAAATATAGAAACCGACAAAAAAAAACTTTTCGGGGTTGTAAGGGGGTGTAATAAGGCTGAAACGTTAAAACCCTCAAAAAACATATCTAGGATCATTACTGAATCTATATACCCAATTTCAACTTCCTACTTCAATTTGGAGGGGAGTGATGCGAAGAATAAACTCAAAAATGAGGAAAACTGACGCAAAAACTACATTTTTAGTGTTGTGAGGGTTGCAATGAGGCTGAAAAGTCGAGACCCCAAAAAGGAGCATCTAGGACTTCTACTCAACTTCCTAGCTCAATTAAGGGGGAAGAGGGCAATGGGTTTGAAAAATACATCACATCTATGGGCTCAATTCAGTCATCATCAGTAGGCTTCAATCGCTCACGACCGTATTGCACATACAAACCAAATTTCAACTTCATGGCTCAATTTAGAGGGGAGATAGGTGAGAACCAGCCTCCTCCTAATTGACCTAGGAGGCTGAATTTTGGATATGTTATACAATCTTGGACTTTCTATCGATTGGCTCAAAAAAAAAATAATCTTTTACGATTTTAGCTTCACAACACTTCCTTCCCCGATTTGGGCTATACTGAATTTTGACCCGAGGTCATTCCCACTCCAGATCATCAAATAGCTTACATATTTCTCAAATTTTATCGGTTTTGGTTTGTATCAAGCCGAGAAAATAATTTTTCAATTTTGGAAAAAAAAAATTGTTTAATGAAAAAATTAAATTAAATATCTGGCATGACCGAAAATGATGGTAACGGTCTTCTAAGACCGCAAAACGAATTTTATTGATAGCCTACCCCCATCCGCCGCATATCGACGTACCCTAATAGCCTGATTTTCATTGACAGTTGCGAACTAGGGCGTTTCAATTTTAGGATTTTTTCGAAAATCGTAGGAGTTATGGAAAAAAGTCGCGATTGTGGTCTCTAACTGGACCCTTACCCCACGCCCTTGCGATTAAAATTTTTAAATTCATATAAAACGTATTGAAAAAAATTTTTTTTTTGATTTTTTTGGCGCTAACGTGTCATGGTAGACCATATGACGTTAAAAAAAACTTTTTCGCTAATTTTTTTTCGCTTTTCAACGATTTCAAAATTTTATTTAAAAATGGAGAAAATCGATTATTTAAAATTTTTTCAACATAATGAAGTAAAATACGAAATAATGAGAGTATTCATTTTGTGTTTTCACTTCAAAAAATTATTAGATTTTAAATGAGAGTATTCATTTTGTGTTTTCACTTCAAAAAATTATTAGATTTTTTTCATTTTTAAACATGGTTTTGGGATCTTTGAAAAGCAAAAAAATTACGAAAGTTTTTTTTGTTCTCATGCAGTCTATTATGACACGTTAGCGCCAAAAAATCAAAACAAATTTTTTTTCGATTTTTCATGTAAATTTTGAAATTTTAAATCAAAAGGGGCGAGGAAAGGGTCAAGTTAGAGAGCCCAAATTTTTACCACGTTCATTTGACGTCATTTCACAATTTTTTTTCATACCTCTCTCAAACTTTTGAAAAAAGGCTAAAATTGAAACGTCCAATTGCACACTGGGATGTGATTTCTTCAGTGATGATGGGGGAGGGGGGGTGTTAAAGGTAGATATTGGAATGAATATCTGAAACCTAGATAAGGCACATTTCGTATAACTACTAAATTTACTTGGTACATGCCAAATTTCAACCGTTCAGCTCATTTTGGAGAGGAGATATGCTTTCGCAAAACTCAAAAAATAAGAAAATCCGACCAAAAAATCGCTTTTTTGGGTCTGTGAGGGAGTGCGGTAGGGCTAAAAAGTTGAAACCCCCGAAAATGCACATATACAACCTTTACTTAATCTACATACCAAATTTCAACTTCCTAGTTAAATTAGGAGAGGAGATATGCGTGGGACTAATTCAAAAAATAAGAAAACTTGTTCAAAAAACCACCATTGCTCCTATCTTCATTTCAAGGTCCGAAATATGACGTCCTATTTTGAAGTACACACAACAAAATTGAATTCGTGATTAAGATTCGTGAATCGCGGTTATTCTCATCCAATGCCCGGACATGCGATCAAGTTCGCATTCGCACGAATCCAAAAAAATAGAACAATGAATTCTGCTTCGTGATTCGAAGCGTGGAATATGGTTAATGAATGGGAGTAATATTCTTTCGTACAATGTTACGCCAATTATTCCTTATTCGGATAAAGAAAGAGGAATTAAATTTCAATCATGGTGATACTCGATGGTAAAGACGAAGGTAATTTTTTTTCACAAGAAGTTTTCATTTTTAGAAGTATTTTTAAAACGGCCTAATTTTAGCAAAAAGGGAAAAACTACGATCTAAGCTTTTCGAAGAGACTTTGAAAATAGCCATTGCGATGTTTAAAAAAAAAACATCGCGACAATGTCCAAATAGCATGATTTTTATGGATCAAATTACATTTTTAATCATTTTATTTCTAGAAGCCCATAGACACATGAAAACTAAACTACACGCATGTAATTTTAATTTCAAATAATCTGACTAATTGGGTTTTAGAATAATGAAACGTTTTAGTAATTATAATTAGTTGGCGATCAGGTGTAATAGTTCAAACACTCAAGTAAAACATACCCATACACAAAAAGAGGAAAACTAGCTCTAATGAATCACGGTCAGTTGTACTTACGCGTAGATCTAGATAGATACCTATGTATAAAGTTGACTCATATTGTTCGACTCATCAATTACGTGTAATTACATCACCCTCGTCGTAATCGTAACGGTATTTTAAAAAATTTACTCAAGATGAGAATGAGATTTCGAAGAAGTACTGAGGTTACGTACCATACGTCTATTTTTATAAACATCAACAACGAAAAATAACGCTGCAAATATTGCAAATAATTATCAATAGAAACGCAGGCAGGTGTACACAAGTACCTATCAAGTTTTTATCAACTAGGGTGTGCAGAATTTTATTTTTTTTTTATGAAATGACATCAACATGATGTGGTAAAAATTTCAGCTCTTCAATTGAATTTTGTCAACCAACAAAACGGGCTCAAAATTCAAAAATTATAATAATTTTTGCAAAATCGAAAAAAAAATTCATTTTGTTCAAAAATGAAACTTGTAAACATATTTATTCAAACCCAAAATGGTCATTGGCAGTAAGTTTCCACTAATACTCTTTTTTTAGGTATTTTTTAAAAACGTTACTTTTTGATTTTTTTTTAAAGATTTTCAGTAAGCCTAAGAGGGAAATTTCTATTTGAGAAACGCTTTCCTGAAATGGAAGTGGAACATCAATTTTACATGATTGAACGCAATATATTAATTCACCTCTCCCCCCTTCTCAATTGTCAGTTTTTCTAAGGCTCTCAAAAAGACCATTTTTCACATAATCCAAAATCAAAATGTTAATAAAAATTAAAACAATGTTTCTTTGAAAGAAAAATTACATTTTTTACAAATCGCTAAATAGAGGAGTAATAGAGGAAACTTGCCGTCAACAATCATTTTTGGTTTAAATAAAAATGAAAATTTCATTTTTGAATCTTTTTTTCGATTTTCTGAAAATTTTGGAACCTTTAGTCAATTTTGCAAGTCGAAAAAAGTTAGTAAGAAAGCTAAAATTTTTACTGTATTACTTTGAGGTCGTTCCATAACTATTATGCCCTCGCCGTTTGCAGATTTCCAAAAAAAGTAAAATTCGCCTATCATGGTACTTAGGAGTAAATAATCTAAGTATTAGAGTGGGTCAGATTTTTTTTTTTTTTTTTTGGAAATAGGCAAACGGCGGAATCACAATAGATGCAAAATGACATAAATAATGTGGTAACAATTTTAGCTCTCTAACTATTTTTCACACTTGCAAAATTGACTCAAAGTTTACCAACTACCAAAAATTTACAAAAAATTGGAAATCAGAAAAAAATTGCTGAATGAAATTTTTATACAAACATATTTTGATCCAAAATGATCATTGATGGCAAGTTTCACACTATTAATACTTTTATCAGTGTGTTTTAAAATTTTATTCCATCTCCATACCTTTTCTTCAATTTATAATAGAAATCATAGATTAATGTTCTTGAAATATCTAAAATAACTACTCCTATATAAATAGGTTGATTGAATTTTATTTCAGTTTTTCTCATTTGTACAGCTGCAAGAATTTTTTTCAAAAAATGTTGATTTCTCAAAATTAGGTTTTGAAACATACTTGGTATGTTTATTATTGTCAGAAATTAATTTTATATCTACATGCTTTCTAACATTCATCATTGTTCTTCCAAAAACAGAATTATTCATTAATTTAAAGAAATCTTTTTCAAAATCATTCTTAGCTTCTAGTCTTAGTTTTGTATGTTTTTCAATATATACTTTTTTCCAATCAGATTGATCAAATTTTATAACTCTATGAATTTTTTCCAACTTTAATTCAGCTTTTAGAGCTTGTTTAAGATACAAATAATGAAGAACATATTTTTTTTTGTCATATAATGTTATGAATAATTTTAGAAGTTGATTATGATCAATTAAATTTTCAGTACAATAGGGTAGATCTGAGTGTTTATCATGTAATTCTTCAGGATATTTTAAATCTTCTTCAAAAATATATCCAATTTTCGGATCATCCTTCATTTTTAGAACTCTTTCTTCATCAAAATATTCTGGAGTTCTCCACTCAAATCCACCATTTATGGTAAATATTTAGACATTGTCCAGCCATATAAATTATTAGTATTTAAATATTGAATAAATATAGAATCCTATTTTTATCAAATTTCTTTTCCATATACTAGAATTTGATAAGGAAGAAATACACATAAAAACCTTCCAATAATTTAATAAGGAAAAAATAGACATAAAACCTTCCAAAAACCTTCACAAAACCAACATAAAAGAGACATAAAAAACATAAATCCTTCAAATACATTAAAATGTCTTCTATGATAGTTGCATCATTATTTACACTGGGGACATTTACGATAGTTATTTTCTTGATATTATTAAATCTAGGTCCTTTTTTGGGGTTCGATTTCATTTGTTTCAATTCGTCAAAAAAGAATTCTTCAGTGCCTAATTTTGAAAATGCAGGTTTAAAGTCATCATGAAATTGAATATCTTTCAAGGTTTCTTCATATACTTTGATAATTTCTTATCCTCTTTGAGTCTACAATAATAGTAGAGAAGATATTATTTAGTTATTCAATTCCAGACTCTCAAGTAGGGTTTCTATCAACTCTTGATTTTTAAAATTGGCACATTTATAAATATCTGAAGTCATACTTGTATGCTGCAGAGCTATAAAGAACTGCTTCATAATAGTTTTCATGTTGGTATTTATATTTTTTAATCCATCTATAGCTTGAATTATTCTCTCTAGATTACTTTCCACATCTATTATCAATTCTCCCAATTCTTTATTTTTTGAAATTATTCTATCTAAACCTTCTAATTCAACTTTGGAGGGCATATATCTTTTTATTTGACTTCTCATTTATTAGAATAAAATTTTATATTTTTTATATTGCATGGTGAGGTAGGGTAAGGTAAAATAAGATAGTAAGGTAGGGTAAAGTAAGGTAGTATGGTACCATGAAATAAGGTAATATTGTATGAAAGTGCGGTATGGTAGGGTATTGTAAAAAATAAAAAAATTATATAAATAAATGACTCCTAACGAGTTGATTAAAATATTAAAAGAATATTACTTCAAGAAAAATAGTTTTATAGAAAATAACAGAAGACAATATTAAAATACTTGAAACAAAACAACAAGAAAATCATTTAAAAACTTATTTTGCTCATTTTCTAAAGTTCTTTTGATAAATTTTTCGAATTTTCCTGTTTAGCGAGTCAAAGTACCCAAATAAACACCATTTTTCGCTTTAATTTTACTTAAAATCTCGAAATTCATTTTTTTTTGTCATAAAAAAATTGAAAAATCAGTAAAAAAAAGTGAGAAAAAACTGAATTTTTGAGACCAGGAGGGCAGCAAAATTCATGAAAAAATTATCGCAAATACACATATATGAAATGTAACTTTGTGTCAAAGAACAGAAAATCTCATTCGCTTGCGTTGAAATTAAAAATTATTGAAAATAATGATGCAATAAAATAAACATAACTCCGAAAGGAAAGGGAGGGGGTCAAAATTTTATCCAGGGTTTTTTTACATCGAGGTACACCCTTTGAGGGCATTAAATCGAAAACCGGAGCTGGAACCAAAATTACCCCTTGACCGGCTACACCCTTTGGAAGGAATATTTCGAAATTCTGAAAGCGGAAGGAAAGAATTTGATTCAATTCGACAGTAAACTTCCAGAAGTGGAACGAATTAGAAGTAAAAAACAAATATAACGGTAGTAATTGGAATTGAAAGGTCGAAAAATGTTTTTTTTTTTAAATTTCGTTCGCATTCGTTGTCCAAAAGAGGGGTGATGATGATAACTTCTCGTTAATGATTAGTTTGGGTTCAAATACGTAAAATAATTCCATTTTTTGGAAAAAATTTTCAAAAAAGATATTTATTCTTTTGCAAGTTTAGAAAATTGAATTAGTAGTCCAACATTTTCGTTACATCATTTTGAGATAATTTCGCAATTTTTGTGACCCCCATCGTTTGCAGATTTAAAAAAAAAAAATCTGTGTAGGCATTACCTACTTAATGCACAAAAATAATGTAATAAACGAGTTAATAAAAGGCAGCTAGTAAGCTGTACAATATTTCACCAAGAGGGGGCCTCAAGTATTTAGAACACCTATATCCTAAAAAAAAAAAAACGAGGTATGTTCGTACACTATGTTGTATGTAGCTATGTACTTAATTTGAAAGAAAAAAAATCGCAAAATCATTCCACAATACACCTATAATCAACGCATACTTCATAGTTCATACAGGTAGAGTTTAATACGCGCATATCGTCTTATATAAAGCATTATCAAGTACAAATCTAGTATATCAGGCCATATCTAGGGTACACATATATACTATGTATATACGTTCAATACATACTACATACCATAAGAATGCCTCTTTGCCCTTATTAAACATATGCATCTACATATACCACATAGAACTCACATTACGTTATGCATTGGTATTGGTAATTTGGTATATATGAAGATTCGAGCAAAATATTTTCGTTCGATGTAAATATAGACAATGATCGAGACATGTGCGTGTACGTTCAACAATCATAACAATTTTAATTATAATTCGGTTAAAGTTTGTAAACATTTATAATTAACTTATACTTTTATATGTAAGCGGCCTTGGACAAATAAAACGTTTATTACTTAATAAAATCGTGTAATCGGTGAAATTATATCACGTGAAACAGATAGTGATTTTGAATATATATAAATGTATGCATACTATACACGCTACACATACACATACATACATAAAGTATACGTATAGCATCTCGTAATAAAAAACTGATAAAAAAGAATATTAAACATAGTTCTTCGATTGGATTTTGCTTTCATTAGCTGTGCACAAATAATACCTATCTATACGTACACGTACCTACGGTAGAGATACGAGTAAATATACCAACAATTAATAATTTATTTTATATGCTCGACGCAGCATTCCTCTTCTCTCTCTCTCCCTCTCTCTCTTCTGGCACCTTATTAAGTATATCTAACGAACGCAACATTAAAAACGAACAATTGAATTTTAATCGTTAATTTGTATTCGAGAAAAATAACACGAATGCGCGGATTGTAGAACGGTAGCGCGAGTTATATGGTCTCATTCGAAATTCGAGATAAGCTTCGAAACAGTATTACCTAGCTGGTAGCTACCAATACCTATACAAATATGTACACTGCTGTGCACATAAAAATAGCGAATTAAACGAATAAATATGTGTTAGTTGTTTGGATGAGCTTTAGTGTATTTAAATAAATAAACACCGTCGAGATAATAAACCTGAAATTAACGCAAAAGTGTTTTTTTAAATAAATAGCCCTTTTCGATTGATTTTATTACCTTGCTCTATGAGAAGGGATTCTAATTCGAGTCACAGTACGTATACGATTTTTTAATTTAGGCGAATTATATGTAAATGAAATTAACCCCAAAAACAACGTACTGATAAATACGAAAATGAGAAGAAAATCTAAACAAATCAAATTATAAAAAAAAAAAACGCTCAATTTTTCCAGGTAAATATTCAACAGGTGATTACGAAATTTGAAATTACAAAAATATACATACAGTAAATAAGTTTACATCGAAACACTCAGCAGTCCATTTTTTCAGTGCATTCTTTTTTTTACCATCGATAAAAACAACATTCTTTCGGGCTTTTCTACATTTTTCGTTCACGGCTCCTCAAAAGTCGTTGTTTCTTAAATAGGTATCTAAAGAGCCTTTCCTAATAAGGGTTAAAAACAGACATTATCCCAAAATCGATCAAACTTCAGTCAAAATATAACTTATGGTCTGAAAAAAATCCCATAAATATTTTTGACCCTCTACACCCACCCCCTCCCCGAAATTACTGCCCCAAATGTCGAAATTTCAACTTGTGATGTCTCTGGAAGGGGAGAGTAAAAATGTATAATTTTTCGCAAATTATACATTTTACTGAGTACTACGAATGAGAATTTTTTGAAAATTTTCGATTCACATTTTCCAAATTTTTTTTCATGTTGAACTTTTCAGAAAAAAATTTCAATGGGGGGGGGGAATCATGGCTGGAAATTTGTTTATTATCTTTATTAGGTGGTCATCTATCATATATATTTTTTAGGGTTCCGAAATTGAGTGCAATATGCTGAAAAAAATCAAAACCAAAAAAAAAACAAGTAATTTATTCAAGAGGCGGCCCCGGTGGAAATTTATACCATGTTCATTTAAAACCATTTCGTGAATTTAAAATAAAATCTAAACACGATTCACCCTGCAGTGGTAGCTATTAGGATGGGCTAAACTTTGCCTTTTTTTGGAAATCTGCAAAGTGGAGGAGATCATAATAGTTACAAAATGACCTAAAAAGGATGTAGAAAAAATTTCAGCCCCTTAACTCAATTTCTTAACCTTGAAAAACTCATTTAAAGTTGAAAAATTTCCAAAAATTAAATAAAAATTTTTTTGAAATTCTTTTTGGATTCATTATACATATTTGAACCCAAAATGATCATTAACGAGAACTTTTCATCATTATCCCTCATTTCAGGAGTACCTATTTAAAAAAGGCCACTTTTTACTTTTTTTCACGATTTTTTGAAAAACTATGAAAGAAATTTTTTTGGCAAATGCCCACCCTCCCGAAGGTTTTTTAGATACCTATTTTTTAAATAGGTATCTAAAGAGCCTTTCCTAATAAGTGTCAAAAACCACCCCCTGACCCAAAATCGATCAAAATTGATCCAAAATATTACTTACAGCCTAAAAAAATCTCAAAAATATTTTTCACCCCTTACACCCATCTCCAACGGAATTACTGCCCCAAATGTCGAAATCGCAACAAGCAATATCTCCGGAAAGGGAGGGTAAAAAATTTTGAAATTTTCACGGATTATATATCGTGCTGAGTACGATGAATGAGAATTTTTTGAAAATTTTCGGTTCGCATTTTTCTAATTTTTTTTACATTGAAATTTTCAAAAAAAAAAATTACTCTTTTCAATTTGATTTTTTGAAATTTTTGAAAGCTTTCGAAGTTTTAGTAAGTTTTGCAAGTTTAAGAAATTGAGTTAGGGGGCTGAAATTTTTACCACATTCTTTGAGGTATTTTGCAACTATTTTAGATTTCCAAAAAAAGCAAAATTCGGCCCACTCCAGTAGCTATTTTGCTGAGTAAGGTACTAGGCCGTTTTAATTTGAGTTTTTTTTACCAAAAGTCGAAGGGCTTAATGAAAAAAGTTGCGAATTAACATCGGATGGATCGAGTAAAAATTTGGGGTCTCTGATTTGAGTCCCCCTCCCCCTTGCCTCAAATTGATTCAGAATTTCAAAATTTACATAAAAAATCGGCTTAGAATTTTTCAGTAGATATTAATGTGTCCTAGTCACACCTTCCTCACCAGCTACAAAAGTTGGTAAAAAGTTCTAAAAATCCAATTTCAATGTTAAAAATTCCAATTTTCTCAAAATTTTGCTTTATTCAAAATAAACAATTTTTGCACACAATTTTGTTGATTTTGTACGTTTTGAAAAGCAAAAAAAAATTTCTCGATTTCTTGCATAAATTTTGAACTTTTAAACAAGTCAAATTTGAAAATGAATACGATGGTAAAAACTCTTCATTTTTGAAAATCGTTCCACTTCGAACTGAGTCTTGCAAGTTGAGAAAGAAAGCTGAAATTATTACTACATACATCTATCGTTATAGCAGTCATTTTGCAATTACCAGCTGTGACCCGGCCATCTAGACTTTAATACTTTTGTCACTTCATGTGACCATAGCCATTTTAATAATCATGCATCTACCAAACTTGGTCAACATAATACGTCTGAATACAAAACGAACATCAAGTAGATATTTGAAAACAAACAACACAATAAACGAGTACCTGCGCTTCCTCAATCCAATAACGATGATGTTTAAAAGTGGAAACACCTCATACTATAAGAATTCATTTCCAACCAACACCTAAGGTATAAGCGAGTATACAAAAGTATAATTCGAACCAACAAGTACAACACCATTTACTTTAACCTATTCACCGCATTATACGAGTAATTCGGAGTCGAGAAAGAATGATAGAGAGAGGTAGCGAAAGGGGCAGTAGCTCGCGCGAGCCTTATTAAGCATCCTATATAACAAGATACAAAATAATCGTTGGTAAAGAATTGAATCGACCGCCCACATTCTTATACATCGAAGTAATTCTTTCTCCATTTTCATGATAAATACATATGTACATCCAACATCTGATAATTTGCCTTTACTATATCGGTGGCGGAGATTTCCTGAGCATACTCCCTTTTTTTTTTTTTATCTATTGTTTATTGCATATCATTACCGAACAATGACTTGTATAGCGCATAATCTTTCGTTGAATATCTAGTTCAGTGTCAATGCCTCTTCCAACAGGACAATTCTAAACACGTTATAGGGAGACTAGCTGACTATAGGTATTTATAAGTACAAATTGGAATTCACTGCGAGGCGTTTATTTTTTATTTTTTCAAACGAAAAAGATAAGCTCATACAAATTGTGGAAATTTTCTTTCTTATACATTACATACGTATTGAGCACATTTCAATCAATTTAGAAAAAAAATTCAATTTTCAGTAAACATTTAATCACTGTATATGTACCTACCTATTACCTAAATCCACTGACAATCCAAGTCTAGGCCAACTTGGTAGAATTTGGCGTTTTTGGTCGGTAAGGAGCCGAATACTACATAAATGCTATCAAGTATTTGGGGAAGGTGGGGGAGGGGGTGAAAATTATGAATATTTGACATGCCCCAAAACGGTCTTAATACGTTGGTTTTGAATTGTACAGCGTGTTTCAAAGGGGACGCTTTCAAATATATGAAAAAAAATGTTAGTGCACATACAGGGTGTCAAAAAAAAATACAAAACGTGTTTTTTCCCAAAGAAACTTAAATGGAAGGGGTATATTCTAATTTGATACTTTGATAGTATACATGAAAATGGTTTTCCTGAATTTTTCAATTTTGAAACCAGTTCAGTAGTTTGCAATCGGTTATCAAAAATTCCAAAAAAATTGATACTACAAAAAAATGTTTCCAATAAAAGTTGTAAAATTTTAAAAACTCATCATTTTTCATCCTACAACTTTTTCTCCAGCTAGCACTGGAGAAGAGTTATACCTTCAGGAAGTGAGCGGTTCCTCAACTTTATCGAAATATATCACACTTACATACTACCTACTAGATGAAAAAAAATTCTTCCAACGAAAAATTACACATTTTTAATGCTTTATAAACTACATTAAAAATTTTTTTCAAATCTCAATTTTTTGATATTTTAATTTGCCGCTTCTTGTAACCAATTTCAGACACATATTGAATAATAAAAAAAAAAAAACATTGCGAGGCGTTACTTTTTGAGTTTGATTTTTCTAAAGTAAAGAAAATAAGAGAATTGTTAATTCATGGAGTAAAAAAAAAATATGCCTTAGATTGTTTCTCCTCCAGTAGTGGTAGAAATGAAGGTAAATATTGGAAGATATTCGATTTGGAGGGGAGATACACGTGAGAAAAACTCAAAACATATGAGAAAAATCGCCCCAAAACTACTTTTTTGGAGCTATGTGTGTGGGAGGAGGGGGGAGGACGCAAGAGACTGAAAAGTTCAAACCGCCAAAAGGTATATCTAGGAGCCCTACTAAATCTGCACGCCAAATTTCAACCTTCTAGCTCAATTTGGAGAGGAGATATGTGTGGAACAAACGCAAACAATAAGAAAACTCGCCCAAGAAAACCACTTTTTGGGGCTATGAGGGAGTGCAATGAGCCTGAAAAGTCGAGTCTCCCAAAAAGCACACCTGTAGTCCCTACCAAGCCTGCGTATCAAATTTCAACTTCCCAGCTTAATTTGGAGACGAGATAGGGGAAGAACATTCCTTTTTCGAAGTCAAAAAAATAAAAAAATCTCATATTTCTCCTGCTAATTGCCCCACGAGGATGATTTTTGGATATTTTATACGAACAATTTTTGCGGTTCTGCTCCTCAGCACTCTCTCCTCAAAATTTAAGCATAATTGAATTTTGATCCAAGATCATCTCCACTGAAAAATATTCAATGCACCGCCATTCAAATCTTAGTGCCCAAATTTGATCGATTTTGGTCGCTGTAGAGCTGAGCAAATAATTTTTAATTTCGGAGAAAAAATAAACGATAAAAAGGAATAATCACCTGATATGGTCATAAATGATCTCAATGGTATGTTAGTACCCTAAAACAGATTTCGTTGAACCCCCCCCCCCCTCATCTGCCTCAAGTCGATAGTCTGTAAAAGCTTGCTTTTCATTAACAATATGACATAGAAAATCAGGCTAAAAAAAAAATACAAAAAAAAATTCACGTGTAGATCATAGAACACCAAAAATGAGTAATTTTTTTGTTCGAATCCTATTTTCCGGTCTACCAATGAAAGTGTGATATTACCTTGAAAAAGTCAAGCAACCCCTCTTTTTCTGAGGGTATAACTCCTCTCCAGGGCTAAATAGAGAAAAAGTTAACAGGTGAAAAGTAATCAATGTATAAGGTTCTACAAATTTAATTAGAAACTTTTTTTGAGAAATTTTTGAAAACCGGTTGTAAAGATACGAAGTATATACTGAACCGGTTTCAAAATTGAAAAATTTAAAAGAAACGTTGATTTTTTGAGAAAGAATACGTTTTGTTATTTTTTTGGACACTATATGCATGTGCACCAAAAATGATCCCCCTCGCCCATCCATTCGAAAGCACCCGCTCGGAAGCGCACGTCGGTTCACTCATTCTGAAACATTCTGTGTAATTTTCTAGGGTTACAAAATAGATTTTATTGATATTTTCCCCACATCGATGTCAAGTCGATAGTCTGTAATGGCTTCCGGATTTCATATATGACAGTATGACGCAGAAAATCAATCCAATTAGCCAAATTAAAGAATATCATGTTTTTCTCGACCTACCTTTATGTTCGAATTGTTAAAAGCAATATTATAAAAATTTTTTAGCATTCATTTCCCTTCCTTCCATCGTCTGTAAATTCCGCTCAAAACATACCGCGAAAATAGTCAAAATGGAATTAATTTTCTCAAAAGATGAGTCGGCTCAAGGCTCACTCAAATGCTCAACAATTAGAACTATCGTATCTGTAAAATGTACCGTACGCGTTATTCTTACATAATCAAAATTCTATAGGGAAAAAATCTACGTCGTAAAAATTCTAAAAATGAACCATCCATCGTCGAGGTAAAATAACTCGCCAACATTGCGTTAAAAAGCTAACCTACACATACGATTTTAGAAGTTCTTTAACCTGTTTTTAACAATAGTTATTACGTCAACGAGAACGCGTTTTCATTTCATAATTCAACTGCAATGCAACAACAATAAGTAAACAAATAATACGTTCGAAATTTCAAATATGAAATATTTCGTTTCGAATTGAATACGCCGCGTCTCCGTTTTGGAAAATTGTCAACAAAACATACTCTGCAAATAGTAGCTCAATTTTTACGTTCATAAGTTTGCAGCGTTCACTAATAATATGTTTTGATTCACGATCATCGCGTATTTTTTTTTTAACGAAAATTCATTCTCTAACGAATTTGGAAGTTGGGAACGGGGTGGAATGTACTCATTGAAATTTTTTCCATATAATCGAAGCTACCACATGTCAACATCTATAAACTAAGGAGAGGTTACACCAGCGAAAAACGCACGATCGCGTCCCCTCTTACCGCACCAGATTTATGACATTGCTTGGAAGAAAATCATAGCTACTTTTGTAGTGAAAGTGTAATACTTACAGGTTTTTTGAATTTTTTTAACAAAACTATAACATTTGCAACAATTTTGGAGAGGACTTCATTTATAGAGAATAAAAAAATCCATCTAATGAGATGAAAAAAAATTAAAAACTATTGAAAATTCATCGCTTAAAAAAATTATTTGTTGTGATGATACGATGTAAACATGAAATTTCATAGCTTTTTATTATAATTTTTTCCTTTCTTGTTAAAATTATAAGATTTACAAAAATTTTGAAGAAAATGAAAAATGCCAAATTGCAAAAATTTTCATGCAGACAATAGGCAGAAATAATAAAGAAAGATGTGAGATTATAAACGGTGAAAAATCAGTTTGTCAATTGAGTTAAAGGCTTGGAAATTTTTGGATTTTCCAATTTTTTTTCAGATTTTTTTGAAATTAAGGTGACTGTACGCAAATGGGAATGAGCAACAGGTAGTTGTAAATTTGTGAAAAAGAACTGATGCCAAAATTTCCAAATTTATAAGAAATTTTAGTAATTAATTCAGGGTTTTAAAAATGGAAAATTTTTCGGGTTTCGGTTTTCTTTTTGCATTATTCGTTTTTAAAAAAAATTGAAATGTTTTTGTTTTTCATTTTTTTTTTTCAAGTGAATATAAATATTAAATAATTTTTTTTATTAATCGAAATAATAAATAAAAAAAATTTAACCAAATTTTTTTGGTTTTTGATTTTTTTGAAGGTAAAAATACGAATGAAAATTTGAAAAATTCATCAAAAGAACTAGAAAATGAGCAAAATATGGTTCATTTTTTTATTCATTACTCCAATTTACAAAGAAAATCATTTAAAAACATATTTTGCTTATTTTCTAGTTATTTTGATAAATTTTTCCAATTTTCATCATTAAATTTGATTACTACATAATCGTATTTTTACTTAAATTAAATATTTCAACTTGTTCTTTTGTTCTTTTAAACTGACAACAAAATGATTCATTGACAAGCAAACAATTCAGTGCCTTTTTATTCATCATCAAACGAGAAACAAATACCTGAATTTTTAATGAACAATATTTTTATTCAAATTATAATTTATTTTCAATTTGAATTAAACATTTTTATTTATTAATAATTTACTAATAAATTTTTCAAGATTATTATTTTTTTAAAAATAAAATAAATCATTTAAATTAAATTTTATTTATTCATTTTTATTTTCATTTGGTTAATTTAAAATTTAAATATTTAAAAAATATTATTTTGAAAAAATAAAGTTGATTAATATATTTTTAAATAATCCTATTTTGTTTATTTTCTTAGTAGATAGAAAATTTTTTTCTCTAAAAAAAATTTCTACTAAATTTTCATAACCCTAACCATTTTTATTTAAAAAATCTAAAAAACTAAAATCATAAAATACTAGAGTCTAAAATTTCACGTTTGATTACGTTTATCATAATGTAAATGTGCGTGTTGAAACGTTTACCTACATTTCGACTTCTTCCAGGTGACGTCATAATCAGTCGATGGGTGAAACTGAAAAAAAATTACCTACTTCGTTTTTGGTGTAACCTCTCGTTAGTTTATAGATGTTGACCACATGTACGTGTATCTGTATATATACACACATACGTCAAATCAAACTCGCATATTTATGCCGTTAATAAAATTGCATATTCAACGCCGCTTATTCCTCGTAAATGAGACGAGCGTTCTTGGAGAATCCGGCATAGTTTCACGATATCATTGAAATTTACGTGAAAAGATGTTTCTGCCTAACAATGTCTTCGTAGTATACACACACACATATACATATATATATATATAAAGCGCGAATAGTTCTGTTTTCACGACGATTAAAATATTTTTCATTTCAAATATGTACAACAGGTAAGTACCTCTACCTATATACGTACAAACATGTATACAGTACGTATCCAGTTCTATTACAGATATGAATATTTCGTATCTCGATACAAGTACATCGAGCAAGTACTCTATAAATGTCCCATTAGAAACTCATAGAATCGAAATAACTTGTAGAAATTTTGACCGCTACCTACGGCTTATGAGAAGCTATTGTGTCATAGGATAGATGTAAGTAGCTGTCGCTGACATGACGTCTTCAATTACTCCGCTAGGCAACCTTATTTACACAACCTGTAGATGACGAATACGTACAAGATTTTTTTTCTGAATGAATTTCACGCACCAATTATACGAATACGATATGTCAATAAGGATTAAATTGTGACTTATAAAATAATAGAAAAAATTCCATCGCTTTGAATTTCATAATGTGCCCCAGTTAAACAAAAAAATATTTCATTTTAACGGTGGTGTTAGGTAATACAATATGTCATCTGGCGAGATAAAAAGGATTTTCTTCGCAGGTATTTTTTCCCTCAAAAATCTTTATATTAAGACCTCATCAGTTGTCCAAGTGTCAACTCCTCACAAAAAACCAAAGTCGAAAAATCAGTTTTTCGTATTAATACTAATCTTACAGGGGAACTACTCGAACTCACTGACTCCGGTTTGAATAAAACTTCAATACATGGTAACAGCGCGTCAAAAAATCCCGGTACCCATATTTTCAGATGCCAAAGTTGATCAGGGATTTTTTGAGAAAGATGTTAAAATTCAAACAGCTGTTTATGTGAAAAAAAATGAAAATTTTGAAATTTATAAAAATAAAAAAAAGGAAACACCGATTAATTCTCATTCAATATCAACCCCTTCTCCAAACTCATTTTCAATTATTTTTAATCGTTTTGAGACCTGTATTTGAATTTTGACTCATTTTTAAGGATTTTTAAATTGATTTTAATTGTGGGAAAAATACATATTTTGTACATCTTAAACATAAACGGACCATGCTGGTGCTATAGAGTTAAAGAGTAGTTCCACAAACCATAGATTCACTTTGAAATGAACCATAGCGATTTTCCAGAAAATTTGAAAAATATAATTTTGAGAAGAAGCCGTTTAAACTTTAAAGAACGCAGTAAATGAAAAAAAAAAAACACGTTTTTTCAGCTTGATTTTTGTAACATATTTCAATCATGAGTCTAGGGTCCCTACTGAATGTACATACCTAATTTAAAATTCCTGGATCAATTTGGAGAGGAGTTATGCGAGGAACAAACCCAAAAAATTAGAAAAAAGTAACCAAGAAACCACATATTTGGGGCTGTGAGTCGGTAAAATGGGGCTGAAAAGTCGAGACCCCCAAAAGGCACATCTAGAACCCCTACTAATAGCACATACCTAATTTTAAGTTCCTAGCACAATTTAGAGGGGAATTATGCGAGGAACAAACCCAAAAAATAAGAAAAAAGTAACCCAAAAACCACATATTTGGAAATGTGAAGGGGTGAAATAGGGCTGAGAAGTCGAGACCCCCAAAAGGCACATCTAGGACCCCTACTAATAGTACATACCAAATTTCAGCTTCCTGGCTCAATTTGGAGGGGAGTTAGGCGACGAACAAACTCAAAATACTCAATAAATGATAAAACCTGACCAAAAAACTGCATCTCCGAGCCTGTAAGGGGTGCAAGGTAGCTGAAATCTTTGTACCCCCAAAAGGCACATCTAGAGCCCCTACTGAATGTAAATACCAAATTTCAACTTCCTAGCTCATTTTAATAGGAAAATAGGAGAGAAATATGAAACTCTGATGGACCCACTTTCAGATAAAATTCAACATTTACCCAAATCAAAACAAATGAAATACAATAAATTAATGCTAAATATTATAGCTTATTTGAGTGTTTTATCAAGAATGATAGAAAAAGATATTGAAGATTTAAATATACCAGAAAATGATTTAGAATCTGACATCGATATTATTTATGTACCAAATGGTGTTTAAATTTTTTTAATGAAGTTTTAGTCTGAATCATCTTCAATTACATCTTCTTGTATTCCCTCATCAGGTTCAGCTTCTGAGTCAGGATCTGATATAAAATCATCAGAATCATAATTTAAAGTGAACAGATTAGAGAAAAATGGTATTCAATAGTTTCTAAGCAACATAATTTATACACAGTAGGATTAGATAAAATTGCATTATCACCATATGATGACAAAAGATATTTAATAGATAATATCAACACACTTCCTCATAGTTGTCAACTTCAATTATAAATCCTTCTTCAAAACTTTTTTTATAAATTTCATTTTTATTATTACATTCTTTATCAATAACTAAAAATCCATATTTTTCATTCCAACATGAATTACACATTTCCTTAAATCTTTCAAAAGTCAAATCTGTCACATGATTCTCAAATATATGTTTTAAATTTTTAAGATCTTGTTTGAAAATTATCGAATAATTGGAGTTATCTCTTATACACTGTTTAGGGACCTTAGAGTAGGTTTGAGCTAGATAGAAACAAGATATATTATAGTGTCGACCTCTTAAAAAATAAGTTGCAATATTTTTTTGGGGATCAGTTAATACATCATCAAAAATTATGACTGAGTAAAGCTCTATTTCTTCTGGTTCTTTTAAATCATTGGGTAATAAGGTATATAGTCCAATTTTGTACCTAGCTTTTTCATTAAAAAGCATCAATTATGGCTTTTAATTTATCAAATTTTTCTTGATGAGGTGTTTTTGTACATAGATAGATATTTAAATAAGTATTTATTTCTAATAAGATCTGAATTAAGACGTTTGTTTTTCCACATCCTG
>FIZR01020439.1:0-34922 GCA_900060175.1 Ferrisia virgata | reverse complement strand
CTCAATTTAGACAGGGAGATAGGAGAGGGACAGCCTTTCATCAAGGTCAAAAAAAAGAGGAAAACCTCATATCCTTTTCCCCTAATTGACATTGGAGGTTGATTTTTGGATATGTTATGCAACTTTTGATTGCCTATCGATTGGCTTAAAATTGACAATTTTTGCGATTTTAGCTTATCAGCACCTCCTCCCCAAAATTCGGTCATAACTTAATTTTGATACGAAGTCATCCCTACTCCAGAATATCAACTTCACTGCTTATCGAATCCTACTGCACAAATTTGACCGATTTTCAAGCGTTCTATTAACATCTTCGTCTCATTTTGTAGCAGCAACCTCGTCCGCTTGTCCCCTACATACCCCGCTAGAGTCGCGAAAATACTAAAATTTCGATTATACCAACTCAAAAGTAACACTATACTAAGTGCAGTATGAGGTCATTTCGTGAGGCATATGTACAATCTGTACGCAAATACAATTACGCGCACTTCATGACCGTACCTTGGCTAGTTCGCCAAAGCAACACTACACCTACCCAGCCGATACCCATATCAGTAGTACAACATGATCGAGACGACAGAGGAGAGGTGCCCGGGGGGAGGGGGTACGATCAAGCCGCACCGCGCAACACTAGTAACTCGATCCAAAGCGCAGGCAAAATAAGCCACATAATAATTAAATAGCTATGTCAATTTCCAGTCGGATTACATTTTTTATCGGATCGATCGAGTGTAAAACAAACACCGGAAAACGAAATCATTTTTTCAACTCGTATATACGTACCTATTTGCACGAGACGAAAGGAGACAAAACGAGCTAGATAAAAAGAAACCCAACTATAAAGGTCGTATCGTGAAATTAATACCGTTCTGTACCGCAGCCATGCCAAGCCGACTTGCTCAATTCGACAACATTATCGTCACCCTTTTGAAAATTCAATTAGAACACGCATCCCTGAACACCTGCAGTTCGACCTAATTACAATATTTATACTCGTAGTATAATGTTCCAATCTGCGGTACGCAACAAGTCAACGTATAAAACCATCTATTCGAGCCGAATCTTATTTCGTGACTTATTGGAAACATCTTCCCAATTGACGAGCGAGCTATTTTTATTTGTTTTTTATCAAACGTCACGATGCCGAAAAAATATTCTGGCAAATACCACGATGCAGCCGTTGAACGCGATATTTCCAAAAAATTGTACATTCGCACATATAGTAAGCGTGATTTTTATAAAAGGTGCACTATGTCTACACACTGCACTCATCCGAAGAAGTTCTTCTACACTGATGGAGAATCAGACGCAGGCGTTCGTTGCAGCTAAAGTAATGGATGTCAACTTTTTAACTGATGCTGTTAAATAAGATGTCCATTTCAAATCATTAGCACAATGAAAATACGATTTATAGACGTATAGTCTGTAAGGGGAGGGCGGGCATAAACGAAATCCGTTTTACGATCCTAGATGATCATTAAGATCATTTTTTGGACATGTCAGATATTCATTTATTTATTTTTCCTAAAGACTAAAATCATTCAGTCGGCTCAATACTGATCAAAATCGCTCAAATTCAGCTAATATCCTCAGACCGACGGCGGATTAGATATATATCTGAGAGGGGATAACTTTGGATCAAAATTCAGTCATGTCCAAATTAGGGAAGATGAGCGGGGGGAGGGGGGTTGTGGCAAAAAACTAAAAAATAAAAAAAAATTTTCATTCATGAGCCAATCCATACCGAACCTAATTTGGATTCGATTTTGCCAATCATTTCAGCGTTAGAACTCAATTAGTCTTCGGAAGGGAAGTTTAAAAATCCAGAATTCGGTAATTTTTGGACATTGATGGTGATTTACCAAGATACAAAATTGTGTAAGACCTTAATAGTTTAGAGATCCCGAAACGGCACATTTGAAAAGCCATATACAGATTTCGATACCTATTTTTGAGCATTTTGCAAAATTTTGAAATTTCAACCCTCCTCCCAACCTCTCCAAGTTCGCTCTATAAGCTAAGAACTTTCATTCATCTACAACGCAGTAGATTTCAGGCTTCGTAAATCGACGTAAATGCCTAAATTTTGGATTTCGAAATTCCGCTTCTGAAACCCAATTGGGGTCAAACACTCAAACGATTGGCAAAATCGAATTCTGCGACCACGAAAACCCTTGTATCAGGTTCATTTGATGTTTGAGTCGATGGAATTTATATATGACTAACATACATTGTGATTTATTCACTTTCAGAGGGGGGAAGGGGGTTACTGTTTTCTTTTCGCCATAGTTCTATTCCACGACCACTTAAAAAAAAGTAAAATAACGAAAATGTTTTTTGAATTTTTCAGCATAATATAGTAGACTTAGATTTTAAGAAAGTAGTAACTTTTTGAGGAGCAGCCTTCCCTACAGCCAATTTGAGAAAAGGGGACGGTCGCACATTTTTCTCATTTTACATAGCGGTAGGAAGTATTATGCAAGAAAAATGTTCGTAAAAGGGAATTGAACAGATGGTTGAGAACATTTGTGTCATACGAGATTTTCAAAAATGATATTTTTCTGCACTCCCTAGCTCCTCCTTATGACCTTTTGGAGGAAAAAGTTAAAGAAGTAAAAATGCTTCTCTGTTGGTGCTTTACAACTTTTGATTCTCTATAAATTGGCTTCAAAAGGGGGCAATTTTGGCGTTTTTGACCCCTCAGTACCCCCTTCATCAAATTCAGGCATAATTGAATTTTGATCCAAGTTCATTCCCACTCATATACATCTAATCCGCTGCCAAACTGAGCCGATCAACCGAATTGGAGCGATTTTGGTCGGTATCTGGCGGAGTACATGATTTTAATGTTCGGGGGGGGGGGGATTAATAAATAAAAATAAATCGTTTTTATAGTCTTCTAGGAGCCCAAACCGGGCTCCTTATCTGCCGTTGATCGACAAACCGTGATAACCTGCTTTCCATTGACAATACGACATGGAAAGTCAGGCTAAAAAGCTTACATGTACATCTCAGCACCCTTCAATCCAAAGGTCAGGCAAACATACATACATAGAGTCAGTATGCGTTGCATAGTCGCTGGTTAAAGGTAGTTTATGTTTAACCAAACACCCTGTATAGCTTCTCTTAAAAGATGAGCGTCTCAGTTCATACTTTAACAACCATCTGCTTCGAATCGATAGCTAAAACTTGTACGAGCACATGTCAACAACAGTCCAAAGAGAAATAAAATTACTACGAGGTGGATAGGCTGGATACGTATAATAGATGGCGGGCAATTAGCAATTATACGTACCACAGACAACGTTAGATCAATTACTTACGTGCTAGGTACGATTGCCGATGTACAAGAAACATCTGCATCTATTTGAAACTTTCAAAACTTTCCATCTCGTCTGCCCTTACCCGTGTAAACAGATATACAGTATTTCCAAACGCGTCACACACAAATGAAACTCTACCTATAACTTTACATTATACGTAGGTACATAAAAATTCGAAACCAAATAGGTTTTTTTTTTCTAGCTTTATTATATATATATGTATGTATATATATTTTGGAATGGCCGATGGCCGGTTTTATTACACGCAGGATTCTTATACAGGTATATCGGTATGGCTGGAAGGTGAAATGGCGTTGCTCTTTTTGATTATATGGGCCCGGGGTGTACGTAGCTACGTACATATACATACATAACATTATTAAAATAGCCAAAGCAAATAAATACAAACGATTACAAACCAATACAAGTGCACTGGTACATTAAAGGCCTCCTCTTGCTCCTCTTACCAATGTTACTCATCCGATGGTGTAATTATACTTTACCGATGGATATATTATACACATATACGTGCTCTACCATCTGTGTATCTACGGTATTTATATGGTACGTACTGTATACGTAGTGTACATCTATCTACGTATGTATAATAAACGAAGAGATGACCGCCGGCTACGCTATATCGAGTCCTCTATTAGTTATACCTTTTGATGTAATTCCACCATCGTGTCTCTCTCAATGACAGTATTTATTATTATTCGTTTTTTATTCTCATTCTTCTTCTTTTTCGTCTGTCTCTGTCTGCAATATCTTCTTCGCTCTTATACTTGCTTCTATCATGTTTCGCTCCCGCTGTACCTCTACTTACCTAGTGCCTAGCCACCTAGCCACCTAGCTATCTAGCTACCTAGTAAGTAAGTATATGTACGTATAATTGTACAGCACACAATATGAAGTATATGTATATATCTATATGTACCTATTTATTGAATGGTATATCGTAGGTAGATAGTTAGGTAGGTACCTACTTACAGCATGTATAGCCAAGTAGTGTACCTACTACCAATACACACAGGTATACTATAGAACACCTTCGGGCTATACCTACGATACTAGTTCGTATACATACAAAATTTGTATGTTACGGGAAAATTTTTACACACTTTTAAAGCCTCGAGACATGTACGATGTTATCTGAAATATTCTGATCGGTCAAATTGCGCATTATTTTGTACGATACAAGGAAAAAATATCGAATCTTCGTCTAACTTCGCTGTGAGGTATTTGTCTGGTCTACAACCGAAGAATATATAGAAGATTTAGTTTGATTTGAAAACGCGTTATATAGAATATTTTCCACACATTACAGGTACCTTATCTAATATTACCTAGGTAATACGACCAGCGTCGTGTACGCTACAAAATATACACCATACGTTGAAAACAGCGTAAATGAGAGCCTTTTTTCTCAACCACCAAGGTAGAGTGAGAGTGCCCAATACCATCATTTCCACGTATCACGTTCGTACAATAGGTTCGTCTATAACTGCTAAATTCTAAATCGTACGTACGAGTATATAAGTGAGAAAATTTTACAGCCAATTCGATTCCTCTTCTTTTTCACACTTCACACTCACGATCCGTCTACGAAGTACGAACTGCGATATTCAATCGATCTTTTTATACGCACGTCTATCTATACGTATGCAGCAGTCGATTCCATAAAGGCGGCATTCACACGCCTGTACCTCTATACCTATACCTATACCTATACCTATATAAATGCAGTAATGTATGTAAGCTGAATGTCTAGTAAGTAATAGACATCGACGCAGTCGGCTGGTCAGGCGTGCGCCTTACTTGTAATAACAATCGTTTAATCAGTATTTACGACTACTTTAAGATGCGCAACATGAGCATAAATTGTCGGTAACAGGTCAGTCTTTTATTTTATCGATAACTTAATTACATCGATCGCGGACGAGAACTGCATTTTAATCGGCGAATAAAATAAACCAGACGAGAAAGAGAAGGCCGTCAGAGGTGTGAAACTGTAACTATAATTCAAGCTATTCGCGCGCTGATATAGCGCCTCTTTTTTTTTCCCCCTTCACATCTTGCTCATTTCTTTTCAACTTTTACTGTACCCATAACCTAACGTACGTACGCTGGGGGTAATCTCGCTCCACACACGTATACATAAATTTCAACCTGATACCGTATCATTCGTAGACGATGTAAATTTTCTCTTATATTTACTGAAAAGTAACGTTTGTCACGGCGTCGTCGTAATCTTTACGAGTTTTTACTCAATACACGATGGCAAAGTGTTGGAAAAGTAGCAAATAAATATTATACGCATTTTTCACTCACAAAAGACAATAGAGACCTGATAGATTTGCTTTGCGCATGTCAATTATGTATTCTTTTTACTTTTATTTACGTTCGCTCGGCTCGGTACCGACTAAAATCGCTAACATTTGACCAGTACGATTAGACTGACTACAGATCTGATGTAATGACTTTGGCTCAAAATTCAGTCGTGTCCAAATATGAGGAGTCGATAGAGAACTGAAAGTTGTACAATGTGGATGTAGGACATCAATTTGAGATGATTAAGCGCAATATTCCAATGCTACCTACTACAGCCCATTTTTCAGCGGCAATCAAAAATGAATAAATGCATTTCTAAAGACTAAAGAAAAATCATCAAAGGGAACGCATTTTATTTATTTTAGACGCTCGAAAGGGTTTTTAGCCTGATTTTCTATGTCATATTGTCAATGAAAATGTGGCTATTACAGGGGGGGGGGGAATACCAAAAAAATCCAATTCGAAGACTTAGAAGACCATTAAGACAACTTTTAGCCATGTCACATACTTGTTTTTATTTTCTTTTTTGAACATTAAAATCATTTACTCCGCTTGATACCGACCGAAATAGCTTCGATTCGATCAATTGACACAGGCTGGCGTCGGATTAGATATATATGAGTCAAGATAAATTGGGGTCAAAATTCAGTTTTGCCCTGTTTTGGGGGAGGGAGTGCTGAGAAGTCAAAAACGCAAAAATTGACCCTTTTTAAGCTAATTGATACAGAATCAAAAGTTGTATAACATATCCAAAAATCAATTTCTTAAGTCAATTAAGAGGGGAGATATAGGGGTTTTCTCCCTTTTTGATCTTGAAAAAGGGCCATTCCTCCCCTATCTCCCCACCAAAATGAGCTAGGAAATTCAAATTTGGTATGTACATTTAGTTGGAGACTTAGATGTGCCTTTCGGGAAGTCCGATTTTTCAGCTACATTGCAACCCCTTACAGCCCCAAAAAATTGGTCTCACTTTTTGAGTTTGTTCCTCGGTTAACTCCCTTCCAAATTGAGTGAAAAATTTGAAATTAGCTATGTACATTTAGTAGGGGCCTTGGATACGCTTATGGAGGTTTATTCTTTTCAGCTCCATTTTACCCCCTCACAGCCCCAAATATGTGGTTTTTTGGTCGATTTTTCTCATTTTTAGAGTTTGTTCCTCGCACAACTCCTCTCCAAATCGGGCTAAGAAGTTGAAATTGGACGTATCCCATCTGTAGGGACCCCAAATTGTAAATGAAAACCATGCTATTACGGTCTATCGATCTACGGTATATTATAAAATTCGTTTTGGGGCCCTAGAAGATTATTGCGCTTATTTTTGGCGATGTTAGATACTTTTATTCTGCTTAATGCAGACGAAAATCGCTCCAATTCGGTCAATAGACTCAGTTTGGTGGCGGATTGAAGGGGCAGATATACATGAATGGGAACGACTTTCGGTTAAAATTCAATCATGCCCAAATTTGTAAGAGGTGGTGGGTAGAGAGGTCAAAACCGTAAAAATCTTTTTTGAGATCCAAACCATTAAAAAGTACCCAAAAATCAGCTTTCTGGATCAAATAAGAGGGGAAAGGGGTGTCTGACTTTTTGACCTCCAAAAAAGCCTGCTCTTCTCCTATCACCCCTCCAAATTGAGCTAGGTAGTTAAAATTTGATACGTAGATCTAGCAAGGGTCGTAGATGTGCCTTTTGGGGATTTTGAATTTTCACATCCATTGCGTACCCTTGGAGCCCTAGAAAAGTTGTTTTTTAATAGATTTTTCTCATGTTTTGAGTTTATTCCTCGCGTATATACCTCCCCCCCCCGCCCTCCTTGATTGGACAAAAACAGTGAAATTTGGTATGTTGATGTAATATAGGCCCTAAATGTGCCTTTTGATGGTGTCAATTGAAATTTTTACCTCACCATTTTGAAGTAATTTCGCAATTATTGTAACCTCCCCATCTCTTTGAAGATTTTCAAAAAAAGTAAATTTTGGTTCACCCTAGTTTGCGAGTCACTAACTCGAAAAATAAGAAAAATCTCCTTAAAAAACACTTTTTCGAGGCTGCAATATCCGTGCGATGGGACTGAAAATTCGAAATCCGAAAGCCTCAATCCACAAATTTGGACCTCTACCCAATACCCACATCAAATTACAATCCGGCAGGTTTTCATCGACAATATGACTAGGAAAATCAGGCTACAAATTAACCTCCTACCTTAATTAACAGGAAAGATAGGTCCTCGTATACATTCTCTGCAAATTGAACTAGAAGGTTAAAATCTGATATGCATATCTAGTGTGAGTCCTAGATGTGCCTTTGTGGCCTTTCGAATTTTCAGCTCCATTGCTTCTCTGTTTTTTGAGTTTTTTCCACTCACGTCATCCTTCCAAAGTCATTAAGGTCGAAATACTCATTCAGAATATCACAACGACGGTATGGATCTTCATCAAAACAGGTCATTATCGTCGAGATATGTAGGGTAATTTTTTTTTTTTAGCTTTTAACAATCCTCTCGTCTGCCCTCTCCCATTCACCCCGGTTCGATGACCACGTAAACAATATCAGAAACCATGAAACGATAGTACACACGTTTATAAAGAAGAGTACATTCCGCTATTACGTACCAGCACATTTACACTAGTATCATTCATAACTTTGGAAATATTCGTTTGGTAAAACGTTAATTCGATCATTACGATGTTCGGATACGATCGCCGTAGACTAGACACATTTGTCAAAACTCGCACACTTGTCAAAAATGTACACATATCACTTCGTCTGGCTGCATGGTACAATCATCGCATCGTATAGGTAAATGTACTTTCAGCGAATATAGACGAGACACGACAGTTCAACGAGCACACAAACACTCGCGTACATCTCCGTAAAAACAGATATCTTCGTCAAATTACGTGCCTACATTTGGTCTACATGTATCTGGATGACATCGGGTCTCTTAACCCAAACAGTAGATTAATAACTGGATGTGTGAGACGTTACGTGGGTAGTAGCAGCTACCAGCAGCCTCATCAACAGACCGATTATACCTACTAAACTGACTCGATCAAATACTCATTTTATTCTCCAATTCGAACATAATCCGGTCGAAAGAATTTCAAATCGTAGTCGTTAATTATGGTGGTGGCCGCAGGGTGCAGGCTGCTCAATTCTCGCTACATAGCCCAGAGTAGTGGCCAACAAAACAATAAGACAATCACGTATGACTGCTGGTTCTATAGGGGAATGTAGGAGATGCGTTGCTTTTTAGTTAAGGTGAAAAATTATACAATCCCAGTGATAAATCGACCGACATTTTCTGGTCTTCGATATAAAAGCACACACTTGCGGTATGTCTACGTCTAACGTCTACGGTATATCTACGTAGAAAAGAAGCGAGCAAAATTATTAAAAAAAAAAAAAAAAAAAAATGGAACTCATAGATATGCCAATACGTAGGTCTATATGTGGATACTATATATTCGTTGAACGCATTAACATTCGAGGAAATCATTTAAACGGACATTTCATTACCTTCGCGTTACCTCGCCTCGTCTGCAGGATAGTACACTATACATATACAAGACCGCAAGGCGGGAGCCAGCCAACTGGCTTATGGCTATACCAGTAGTAGTTTTTCGAGTGGGCTTCTATTTTTAAAACATACTTATACGTACGTACGAGTATCAGCAATGTAGCTATAACTACATTTACGTCCGTCGTCGTCAGCCGGCGGAAAGCTGTACGAGTAAAAAAGCCGAGAAGCTTTCTTAATTATAAAATAAACGCCAAATTAAATAATAAATGTAATTTAAATTTCGCTCCGAGCACCCGCAACCAGTTTCTACCGCATGTCAGACCGGCCGATGAGGGCTACTGGAAATTTGACGGATCATTAAGGTGCTTGGTATGAAGGGCTTCCGGTTCTTATGCTACTGCGCGTTCGCTCGTATTTTGCCATTAATCGGAGACCGCTGCCCGTAGGCTGTCATCAATTTAAATTTTGTGTAGTATTCGTCGCCAACGTCGTCATCTATATTTATTTGTTATTTGAGGTCTGCAACGCCATCTCGCCTGCGCCTGCCTTCCAGTCTCGTGTTGTGCTCTTGCGCTACGAGTCACCAAAGTCGATACAGCTATGCAGATCTACTTGTATCGCGTACTATCACTCTGTCTTTATTATGGACCTGATTAGCTGACCTTACAAGTTCCATTTGAATCAAAGTATCTTATCTTATTCGTTTGTATAATTTTGCTCCTTTTTTATAAACTGACATCATAAGAGTGTTAATAGGCTGTTTGGTTGGATTAGAAATTTCATCATTTTTAGTCATATTTTGACGAGTTTTTCAATTTCTTGCCATAATGTGGACGCTATAGCTTCTGGAAGAATCACAAATCCTAATTCACTTAAAAAAAGAGAACGACTTTTGAAGAAAATGAGAACAACAAAAATTTTGCAGAATTTGATCTCGATAATAGTTTCTGATAACTATTACAACATGCATAAAAAAATCATTATCACCATCAGCAGGTCTTAGTTGTTTATGATCGTATTGCACCTAAAAGGGCGCGCCATCTATCACGATCCTGTGCCTGCGAAACAGCTCTTCCCAGAGAGCCCATTTGCGCTTTGATGATGTCAGACCACCTGGTCGGAGGTTTTCCTCTCTCTCTTTTACCAGGAGCCTTACCAAGTAGAATGTCTTTTTCAAGATTCCCGACTTCTCTCCTTGTCACATGTCCAAAATACCCTAGAATGCGTTTCTCGCATAAAATGCTTCGCCTGACTGGCTCCTGTATTTCGTAACGATTGAAATGTTGGTTTGTCGCGCTGTCCAGGGTATCCTCAGCATCCTTCACCAGGCCCACATCTCGAAAGCGTCGATTCTTCTTTCATCATTTGCGTTTTTGATGCATGAATACAAAGTCCCAAGTTTTTCGCTGGCTACCCTCACTAGGTTGACAAGCTTCGCCATTTCCTCTTCATCTGAAGCAATCAAGGTGGTATCATCTACACATCGCAGATTAAAGATTCTTTCTCCTCCACTGGAAATACCATCATTCCGATGTTCTAGAGCCTCGCGAATTATGTGCTTAACACAGATGTTGAATAACTGTGGGGATAATATACATCCTTGATGCACTCTCTGCTTCGCTTGAAAAACCTCAGATTTCACCATCAACTCTCACCACCATACAATTGAACTGATTTAGGGACTCCACCAAATCTACTACATGAGCTGGGACTCCCATTTCTTTTAAAACTTTAAAAAGCTTCTTCCAATGCACGCTGTCAAGCGCTTTGGCGTAATCTATGAAACACATCACTACAGGCATGTTAAACTCCCTGTACTTTTCGATGATTTGTCAGACATTCATTATCTGTTCCCTTGTGCCTCTTCCTGGCATGAACCCTGCTTGTTCAGGTAGAATTTGCCTGTGTAGATACGCCTTGATCCGATTGTTTAGGATTTGTAACATGACTTTGCTGTCGTGCGGAATCAGAGGGACTGTTTAACAATCAGAGCACAATCTTGCATCTCTTTTCTTACACAAGGGAATCAGCATCGACTTACACTACTCAGTAGGTCATTTACAACTCTGACATATCACACTGCAGAGTTGCCATACTGCTTTCATTCCATTTTCACCAAGAGCCTGCCATAATTCAACTTCAATACCATCGCAACCAGGTGCTTTACGTTTCTTCATCGCATTCACCACCTCTCTTACTTCATCAAGTAGGATGTTTGGTTCATCTTCACCTGTCACTTCGACTGTACGAACCAGTTAGTTTACCTCTAGTGTTCCACTGTCTTGGTACAGCCGCTCGCAGAAGGTTTTCCAGGTGTCCAGGATTCCTCTAGAATCCCACACAACTTTTCCGTCATCTTTCTTGATCTTTTGAGTTTGGGATTTAAAATCTCTAGCGATCTGACGTATTTTCTTGCACAATGCATTGGTCTCATTGCAGTCTACGTATTGCTGTGTTTCATTGCAGGATTAGTTACAGTAGGCTTTTCTGTTTCTACGACAACATTGCTGGACTGATATGTTTAGTAGCCTATATTCTTCATTATTGCAACAACATTTGGTTTGCCTACACTGCTCTATTATCAGCAGGATGTCCTCTTTTATCCATGGCTGCTTCTTTCATAACAGGAGTTCTCTTTCCTCGATAACTGACTCATGCGCACGAGTAATCTCAGTTCTGATGTCTTCCCACATGATGTTTGGGTCATTTGTATCCGAACATATGACATTTGTCTCAGCAGCCACCTTCTTCAATTCAGCATTTTTAAGAAAAGTTTGTCTCCAAACCTTAGGAAGAAGAATTGTTCTGAAATTTTAGTCCGAACTAATATCAACCTGTCCTCAAGGATCCCCAAGCTCTTACGAAGTTCAACATGGCATGCTAAGGGGCAAACGTAGCCTCATTTGCATTAACAAATTAGAGAGTAATTCTAGGGAATTTCGACCCAAAGGAGGTCAATGGGAGACGGGTGGAGGGTACATCTCCCTCAAAATGAAGCACAATTCTTGCCATAGCTTTCTTCCAGATATTTGGTACTTCTAGGTTCAAAATTACGCAGAATTATTCTAAAATAGCATTTAAAGAAATCTAATGAATGAGTCTTGAATCCAACAGGAAGTTATGTGGCATGTTTTGGACATTTTTACAAGATACTTAAAGAGTTATCGCGCGCGATTCACTTGAATTACCTTATTGATTACGCTAAAATGGGCAATTTTTTGTTGGGAACTTCAAGAAAATCTCATCTCAAATTTAATTCACCCCAATACTTTTTTGCCATGACTACACTACCAGTCTTCAAATACCTGCATAATGATCCGAATTTCTCTTAATTTAAATAACCCTCTGCAGTGGCTAAATTGTCTCAATCTGTGCATGACACAAGCAATCTCAAAATTTGTGAAATTTTGTGAAATTTTCCACACCCTCTTGAGATTATTTCAAGTTCAAATACTACAAATTCATGTTTACTTGCCTCCAAATCCAAAAAAAGTCATTTGAATTATCATAAAATTATCTAAATTCCTCTCCATTTACGCCCCCACTAAGCCAAACACCCTTATTGTTACATTACTATTTTTAACATTTCATAAAATGATGCTTTTCATTTCTAACTTTTGTCTGCATCTAGAAGCTCCGTCAAACTAATGAATACATGACAAATAATACGCGTAATGTAACTACTTTTGAAAATCATGTTGAATATTTTCCAAAATCGAATACAAAGGATAAAATGTTATCATATAGAGATTCCTAATCCTCACGAAGATGAACGCACATTTACATCATCTATTCACTTTACGCATTGTTCCATTAGTACAATCATCGATTCGTAACAATTTTCCCAATTTAGAGCGTATTTTCTACGCAACGTAGCCTTCCGCGCATGTTGACCCATCAATTATAGAAAACAAAACAAAAAAAAACCTACAAATATACCAGTTCGTGACCGGTTTGAATTGGTGATTTGTAAAGCAAATAACTCAATTACTACTGCCTTATGACTTCTAAAAACAAGAGAGAAGAATCAAAAAAAAAAAAAAATATATAAAGAAAGAAAGAAGAAAGAACGAAACAGACCACCTCACAGTCTTCACATCGAAGCTACTTATCAACTGTTATTTGGTAAATCTGCTTTACGTTTCTATGCTTTAGCTCGTGGCTCTCCATCTCACTCTGGCGCTCTCTCGGCCAGCATCCATGATTAATGTCGTCAAAGTCACACTTCTGCAGCGCGGAACCTTGGTAGCATACGTCCAACTTACATGTACAGCAGCTGGCGACCTCCTTGCTTGCTTATGTTGTTAGAAGCATAGCGCAGCACAGCACACATGTATTATACCTACCTACCTATCTACCTACTCGTAGCTAAGTATAGGTATTTGCATTAGAATAATGCGGATATTAATTTAAGATGTTATTTAATCCAATTTAGAAGAGTATTCGAGTTGATTTTCTAATCAGATACTGTCAGTCAAACCGAACGGTAGTAATTTATACTTGCCATGAAAGCATATACTGTACACATATATACACGGACATACATAGATAGATACGTGTACGTACATATCGTGTACACGCCGCTCAACATTATTCTCTTAATTGTGTGCAACACGCCGCCGCCATCGCCATCTCGTATTCCATTATCTACAGCACCGATACTATGACAAACGACTATTACTCAAATGTATTCTGAACTGCGACTTCGATGACCTTGCCTACTTTTTTCTGCGGCTGTGGCTAGCAATTCGTCTTATCTTACTGTATGTTGGTGTCTCTTTCGCAGCGATAATTTTCTCAACCTCGAATCAGACTGGGAGCAGACAGGGTCTCAAAATTATAACAGTGGTAGGTGCTATGCTGCCAGAAAACAAGTACTAAGAATCGAGCAGTATTTGGTAACAAGTGAAATTTAGAGTACAATTGCTCCAACAGATGGAATGATACTGCACACAAGATCAGACTAGATCAATTTTAGTTAAAATATTAAATAAATTGAACTTTGGATTCGATTGAATGACGAAATTTAAAACATACGCGATAGAAAACCGAATGGTCAAAAAGAATAGAAACTGATTATACCATGCCTATTACCTTCTCTCAAAAAGGAGCACAATAAAATGGCGCAATCATGTTGACAGGCATGTAACGGATTTTTAATATTTTTTCAGTAACTTGAGTAACCATTTCTAAAAAAGCAACCAAAAAGTAATCAACATTTTTTTAAATGGGACTCGAACACAGAGAAAAATTATTATGGAGTTTTTTGGTCTAATTTTCTAGGTCATATTGCCGATGAAACCAAGGCTATTTACCATCCATCGACTTACAGCAGCTGAGGGAGGAAATATTGACAAAATTCGTTTCGAGTCTTAGAACACCATTACAACCATTTTTGAACTTGAGAGGAATTGGTAAATAGATACTGACATATATTTCAGTAAAGAGCACTGATACTTGGCAGGGAAAATTTTTCTGCATTTTGATTGGATGACTTCAACTGACCTCAATCAATGAAAATTGATAACATTTTTATCAACAAATACATCAGCTAATCAGTGTCATCGTCATCAATAGGTCTCAGTTACTTACGACCGTATTGCACCTAAAAGAGTACGCCATATATTACGATCCCGTGCCTGTGAAGCAGCTCTTCCCACAGAGCCCATTCGCGCTTTGATGATGTCAGACCACCTGGTCAAAGATCTCCCTCTCCCTCTTTTACCAGGAGCCTTACCAAAGAGAATGTCTTTTTTGAGATTTTTGACTTCTATCCTGGTCACATGTCCAAAACACCCTAGAATGCGTTTCTCGCATAAAACACTTAGCTTCACTGACTCCTGTATTTTTTTAACGATTGAAATGTTGGTTTGTCGCGCTGCTCAGCGTATTCAAAGCATCCTTCGCCAGACCCACACCTCGAAGACGTCGATTCTTCGTTTATCATCTGCCTTAAATGTCCATGTTTCCGTGGCATATAGCAAAACAAAGAAAACAAGTGACTGTATAAGTCTCTTCTTTGTCTTTCAGGAGATCTTGTTATTACATATGACATTACGCAGTTTGGTCATAGCTGATTTGCGCAGAGCGATTTGGCGCCGTATTTCTGCCGACGAGCATCCATCTGCTTCGATGATGGAGCCTAAATTATACGAAAGCGTTCACCTTTTCGTATTCGCTCAGTGCTGTAGAAACTGTACGACACAGGGCCCGATTCACCACCATGAATTTCCTTTTAGATGTATTAATACGAAGTCCAAGTTTTTTGCTGGCTAACTTCACTTGGTTGACGAGCTCCGCCATTTCCTCTTCATTCGAAGCAATCAAGGTGGTATCATCTGCATATCGCAGATTAGATATTCTTCTTCCATCAATGGAAATACCAGCATTCCAATGTTCTAAAGTCTTGCGAATTATGTGCTCAACATAGATGTTGAATAACTACGAAGATCACATGCATCCTTGACTCACTCCTTGTTCCGTTTGAAAAGACTCAGATTTTTTATCATCAACTCTCACCACCAGAGAATTGAACTCATGTAGGAACCCCACCAAATCTACTATATGAGCAGGGACTCTCATTTCTCATGAAACTTTGAAAATCTTCTTCCGATTCATGCAGTCAAAAGCTTTGACGTAATCTATGAAACACATCACTACAGGTAAGTTGAACTCCCTGTACTTTTTACCTCCTGCCTCTTCCTGGCATGAACCTGGTTTGTTCAGGTGGAATTTGCCTGTGTAAATACGCCTTGATTTGGATCATCATCAAGCTCATGAAAATTCAACCAATCACATCGTAGGAAAATTAAAAAAAATAGTGATTGGAAAAGTAGTGAAATTGAGATGAACATTGTTTAAATGTAGTGAAAAATTGTTCTTTAACGAATCTGGTGTTGGTAAAGTCTTATTCTACTCAAAATCGAAAAACTTTCGCCTTCACACTGCTCAGGCAATTTTTATTATCTTGTTTTGTTTTTCTTGTAGAAAAACGCTCATTTTTGTACCCTTTTCACTTTTTTGTTTTTTGTTTTTTTTTTTTTTTTTCAACTAAATGTTTCCATTCCCATAGTCAAACTGGATGGGACTAGTCTATTGCGCAACCTTAAGCCTGTTACCCCAGTACCATATGATAATAGGTTCTTATTACTTACCAACTAACTTATATCTGAACATTTGATTGGCTGAATTAGATTTAATTTGCAAAAAATAATTCAGCTTAAATTTATATTTCGCAAAATTTTTACGCTCTCTCTTCACTCGAGTCTAATCTCAAGTTTCCCAATAACCTTCGAACATTACTCCTTCCCACTGGCATTAAAATGAGATGGGGCGACAGGAACATGTCTATTTAGATCAAAAAAATTCAAAACTGGTAGATTTGAAAGGGAAAAAAAGTTAAAAACCTTGTGGCATTTCCCCCCTCTCCCCCAAGATTTTGCTCTCACTTTGTTTGTATATATATATAATTTTTTATCAATTCCTAAAAAGATATCTTGTACCTTCATATCGTTTCTATGGATTGTAAGCTTTTGATTAAAAGTTTTAGCAAAGGTCACTTTCTGAGCTGCCCCCAAAAACTTAGGCCTCTCTCAGAATAATCCTAATAAAACAAGTTGATATCATCCTCCCAAAAAGCCCCCAAAAAAAAGACACTTCGTTAGCTAATTACGAATAGATCTGCTTTCCCAGCGATCGGTCAGTCTATAAAGGCAATACTCAAAATATATAAGTGAACTGTTTGTAGTTTGGCTATCCCACACAATGTTAGAAATTTCCAGCGGTAGGACTAACCTCCCTCTCACAATATAAAGATCAAGGTGTCTGAGATATCAATTTCACACTCCAAACAATAACCTTGTGAGCTATAGATTGAAAATTGTGAATTTCAATATACACAGTCTTTTGTAAATGGTCATATGAACCTGAAGTTCAATCAGTAAATCAAGCAGTTGACCGGGACGTTGTATTCGTCTTAATCAACTTCTTTTCACTTCTTTTACCTTCCTCTCTTCTCCTCTCACAAAAACCATTCCAACGAACGTATCAAGAAGAAAAATGCTACAAATCAGATCAAAAGTTGGCTCTTCTTTCATGTATGTTGTATTGAATAGGTAGGTTTTAGGTATAGCTAACGTTGCGACATCTTCGTCATTATCGTAATGTTAATGTACGCGGCGAAAATCATTTCTGTATTTAATTACTATTTACATAATACCCACCGATATAAACGCTCAGCTTCCTCCCCCATCACCCTCGCTTCTATTCGTCTTTCGTTTATTTTTCCTTTTTAGTAGACTCGCGCGCGATATTTTTGACTTCGTCTTCGTCGTCGTCATCTCGCTTTAAAATTTTTACCGTCGTTGTGGTTTTTCGATATTTTTGCCTTAAAATTTAACCCCTCTCCCCTCCGCTTCCCGCTTCGACTTTACATTTAAAGCTTGCACCGTTTCAGGTAAAGTATACCGCAGTCATTTAGCCGAGCTTTCAAAAGCTCAGAATCGCGAGCCCGTACCGCGAGTTTTCCTCATCTGCGCATCGTCGTCGTTTTAATTTCACAAAGTAAATCTATTAGCATATTTTAATGTTTTAATTTCGTTTCCATTACCGATACCCTCCGCGCACCGTGCCCTTTTTAAAAAGCGTCCGTCGCGCTGTTACAATCCTCTCACGTGTCCTTGTTGCGCTCTGTCTGTTCCTCGGTCCCCTGCTCCATTCGCCAATCCGTGCTGCCCCGTCGCCCTTTCGTCGGCGTTATGTCTTTATAGACTCTTTCCAGAGTTGCATGAAATTAACGTTTAAAAAGCGCTCGAAGCGTACAACGTTCACAATTTCAAACATTACCTACCCCTCTCTGTCCACCCTTCCTCGGCGCTATATTTCTTTCACTCTTTACCCCCTGCAGCGGAAAGCCTACGTAAACTTTCTTCGTGTATTGGAAAATTGTACCGTACTATACCATAACGTTGGGCCAAGTTTTTCCTACAAAGTGTCAGGCGTTTTCCCTGTTTTTTGTTTTCATGTTTCCATTTTAAAGAGTTTTTCTCGCCAAAATACCGAGTAAACTTTACGTGTATTTGCGTACTCTTAGTACGTACTTCGATATTTCTCCCCCGGTCCTCATTTGTACCAGGTGTTTAAAAAAATTACACACTCTCGTATTTTCTAACTTTGCTATTATTTCATTTTGTTCTTTTAAATTATCAATAAATAGGAGATATGAAAAGGGCTCAAAATAATAGAAATCCGAAACAAAATCTTGACGAACATGAATTTTCAATGGATGGAAAAAGAGAAACGCTTCAAAATACTGAGGAACTGACAGGAACTACGCACATCGAAGTTCCTAATTCTTTCATCAACCGTATTTTCCGTCGGTTTTCATTGCAACAAGTGATGAACTGCAAAATCCACAATCACAGATTTCTCATCACGATAATCAATTTGAAATTGGCTGATTACGAATAATCATTTCGTTGTTGAATTCCAAATATAGAACATTTCTTCTTGCAGATAAGTATGCACTATGCAGCCGTTCGTACTATATACTTTCTCCGCAGTAACAATGTCGCTTTTTATTCCTCCACCGATCGTATAAGTTAGCAAGTAAGTGAGCGTACAAGGCACAACATAGATTCATTTGACAAAAAACACGATAAAGAATTACGACCGATTCAAAACCATACAAACATACTATAAGAGTACTACATATTTTAACATGGGTTCGACTCGATAAATATAAAATGGTCGATCGGCAATCGTACGTACTTACGACAACTGATAGGGCAGTAGCAGCGACAACGGTATCAGCACAGCCTGTATGTAAATAGAAACACAAGGCAATAGTACGAAGAAAAACGTGCTGCAAAAATCAAAGTAAATAAATTACCGTGTCTTGGGTCGTGAAACAATTACAGCCAATTATGCGCGTTTTATTATCCGCAAAATGCTATTTACTTCGGTTACTATAACATTAGTCGAGCTACATGTCACAATTAAATGTACCTATTCGACTCGAGTACATATAGTATTGCTTCATACAACAGTGTCGTGTAGTATCAAACTATATGCCTAAGTACACTAGACTACTTTATCTTTACAACATTTCGATCCAATTTCAAATACTTTATTATCTTTGGGGTAATATTTTCAATCAGGACATTTCTCAAAAATTCACTTCTTAGACGCTGCTATCGGAACCGCGAGGGCTACAACATTCAAACATTACCAATTGGGTGTGGAGAGGCATATTACATTTCAACCTTCTAACTCAAATTGGAGGGGAGATATGCGCTGGAGAACCTCATAAAATCAGAAAAATCTGCTCAAAAAACCACCTCTTCGAGACTGCGAGGAGAACAATGGGGATGAAAAATGAAAACCTACAAAAGCCACATCTAGGACCCTCAAATTTACCATTTTATTTGGCAGCGTTCGTTTTGCTCAATTTTGGTTTTTACGCCCGTGAAACCGGTTTTTGTAAAAAAGTGATCACCCCCCCCCCCACCCTCGAAAAATGTTTTAATCCAGAATATCGAAAGCGGTCTGAAACACAAATTTCTTCTAATGGGCCTGAAACGTCACCCTTAGTGAGAATAAGCCTAAGCTAAATTTTTGGCCCCCTGCTCCTACCCATTTTGGACTTATCGCGATGTATACGGTCAAAATTTGACAAAATTCAAAACAAGTTGCAGAGCATTCAAAATTTACCCAACAATACGGTTGTTTTTTTAGAAATCCAGACAATTTGAATCAAACTGATTGGATAAAAAAAACTGACCTCAGATTCGTACTCTACGACTCAAATTACCTCGATCTAAACACTTTATACGATATTTTTACGTAAATTTTGATTACTCGTTCAATTTTTCGCATTAGTTTCCTACAAAAGTCGAGATTTCCGTGACATTATTACAATCATGAGAATCGAAAAAAAGCCTCGCTTCATCAGCATTGCGGATAAGGGTGAAATGGGGCTGAAAAGTCGAAACCCTCAAAAGGTACACCTACGGCCTTTGCTTAGTGTACATACCTAATTTCAACTTCGTAGCTCAATTTGAAGGAGAGTTATGCGAGGAACAAACTCAAAAAATAAGGAAAAAAACACCCAAAAAACCCACATTTTTTGGAGCTGCGAAGGGGTGTAATAGAGCTGAAGAATCGAGACCCCCAAAAACACATCCAGGACCCTTGCTCAATGTACATGCTTAATTTTAACTTCCCAACTCAATTTGGAGGGGAATTGTGCGAGGTAAAACTCGAAAAATGAGAAAACCTGATCAAAAAGCCACTTTTTTGCGACTGTGAGAGTATGCAATGTAGCTATGAAGTCGGAATATTCAAAAGGCACATTTAAGGCTCCAACTGAATGTACATACCAAATTTCAACTTCGCAGCTCAAGTTGGTGCGCCTATAGGAGAGGAACAGTTCTTTTACAGGGTCAAAGAGGGGAAAACTCCCATATTTCCCCTCCTAATTGACTGAGGGAGGTTTATTTTTGGATAGGTTATACAACTTTTGGCTCTCTACCAATGGGCCCAGAAAGGAGTTATTTTTTCGTTTTTAGCCCCTCAGCACACCTTCTCCCAAACTGGGGCAAAACTAAATTTTCACCCAAGGTCATCCCCACTCAGATATATTTAATCCGCCACGGTACTGAGCGTAATGACCGAATTGGAGCGATTACGGCCGGGATCGAGGAGCGGAGTAAATCATTTTAATGCTCGAGGGGGGGGGGGGGGGAAAAAAAAAAATCATTTTAATGCTGGGGGGGGGGGGGGGTGAAAAAATAAAAATCTGACATAACTAAAAACCGACGTAATGGTCTTCTAGGACCCTAAAACGGATTTGGTTTATCCCCCCCCCCGTTCCTCATTGACAGACTGTAATGGCCTGGTTTTCATTGATAGGCTAAAAACAACGTATTATGCAATTCTGAATGAAATCTTTTGTGTTTTGGACCGCTTTCGATATTCTGGGTTGAAATAATTTTCGAGGGGAGGGGAGGGGAGGGGAGGTTAGATTTTCACGGACGTAAAAACCAAAATGTAGCAAAACCAACGTTGTCACATAAAATGGTAAATTTTATGATTGCATCGACCCACTGGAAGTCGATTTTTGGATCACGGAGGTACCCGCAATACAAAGAGAATGAAAAATCAAAACCCTCAAAAGGCACATCCTAAAGTCGCTACTAAAATAATATAAATACCACATTTTAACTGGTCAGCTCGATCTGAGGTAAAGAGATGCGCAGGACAAAATCATAAAATAAGAAAAATCGCTCAAAACACACTTTTTTGAGGCCATGAGAGAATACAATGGGGATGAAGAAAGCCAAATTCTCAAAAGGTACATTCAAGATCTCTACAACACATGTCAAATTTTATCCAGCCAACTCAATTAGAAGTGGCGGGAGGGATATATGTACGTGGGGCAAACTCAAAATACAGAAGAAAACCCGCTCAAAAACCACTTTTTTTGGAGCTACGAGGGCGTGTGATCGGGATGAAAAATGCACGCACGCCCTCAAAGGGCACATCCGAGACCCTTGCTAAATACAGATGACAAATTTTGACCGCCTAATTCAGTTTTGAGCGAGACTTCTAATTTTTGGAAATCTTATGCTATTTTTGATTCTCTATCGATTGGTTTTAAAAACGAACAACTTTGCCATCTGAACCCCTTTGCACCAGCTTTATCAAATTTGAGTATAATTGAATTTTGGCCCAAACTTGTGCCCATTCATGTATCACAAATCCGCCGCCAATCGAAGTCCATTGACCAAATTTGACCAAACTAGGTCTGATATGATGGTGTCAATGGTCTTCTAGGACCCCAAACGTGTTTCGCTGGATATTTCCTCCGGCAACCATCATTAGTCGATAGTCGGTAACAGCCTGGTTTTCATTGATAATATGGCACCGGAACATCGTGCCAAAAATTGTCATTTATTTTCGTTACTGCGACGCTTAACAAAATGCAAAAACTGCAACACGTTTCGAATGACTCTCATACATAGAAAATCGTATCTTCATTACTACCTGAGGATACCCTACTGCTACCAAAGCACTCATCTTCTACGTTACCATAAAGACGCGCATACAAATCAACACGGCAGCCGTACCTACAGTTATGGTTATAATAACTTACAAGAAACGCCACCTCAATCGAGCTAAAATTATATGTACCAGTGTAGTGGTACCCACTACGCAGACCTACAGAGCCAGTTCAGTTCAACAATGAAACAGAGAAAGAGAAAGAGTAAGATCATGAATTAGGTACCGCGCATATAATCGACACCGCGTGCTGCAGACGAACAGGAAAGAAGATGCGATACGATACGATGCGATACCAACCGACATCAACACATACTAACCCAACTATTGTAAATAAACCATAATGAATACAACAACCAGTTCACGCAACCTCTTCGCTTCCAACTTCTTTTTTCTCAGGTTCGCGCTACCGTTTGTACGCTGCGCACCGCGCCACAACTTTTTTCATCGCGATACAGCAGCCGCCCAACCCAGTGTTTATAAATCAATTAAGTATTTTCTTTGATCATACTTCTCCCTCCCCCTCTCTCTCTCTCCCCCTCTCACTGTGGGCCAGCGCTAGATCTTTGGTCGAATGAACTTGTGTTTGTATGTGTGTTTCTACTTTACCCAACTCGCCCTTTTACATCTTCTAAATATGCTGCCATCATCATCGTCATCATCATTATCGTCATTATCATCACCATCTTTCGCTTACATGCCCTTTGCATTGAGCACATCGCAAAAGGCAAAATTTTTACTACACGAGGATGAATTCATTCGAGGCCTGCTCCCAGTAATTTATTGACGTTAAACGCAGTGCGGAAAGTAATACTTCATCATTCTACTCCTTCATCATCTAATCGCAAAGGCATAATTATTTTCGCATCTTTACCAATATTTAAAGAATCAAGCTGATAAATGCTAAATCGATCGCTTCACAAACATGCATAACCAACTCACCAAGTTCAACGTGTCCCTTTTCAAAAATTATTTCTCGTTGTTTCTTGCGCCCCTTCTCCCCTCCTCCTCCCCCAGCCTTTTTTTCTATGATATGAGATAATGGAGGTAAAAATGAGGAAAGTAGAATGTAAATTATTTCACCCTCAATCGTATACCCGCAATATACTCGTAGAATAGTCGCACTTTAATGCCCCTTACGCCGGAATTTCGCATTTCACGTTAAAATGAGACGAACGGGTTGGGTGGAAGACAGGAATATCAATATTGCATTGGTAAAACATTCTGCAAAACTCACACCCTGCAGAAATTTCTCAGAAAGAAAGCAACGTAAAATAGAACAAAAAATAAAATCTTCAAGGTGGTCAATTTTCACATATTTTTCAACATTATTTCGTAATTTTTGTTAAATTTTCCAATTTTTTACCATATTTTCAACGATTTTTGAAAATTTTTTTTTCCAATTTTAGGTCAATTTTTACCTGATTTTCAACATTTTTTTCGTAATTTTTCGATGACATTTGACAATTGTTTTTTATATTTTAGGTCAATTTTCACATATTTTTTGCAATTGTTGTGCAACTTTCGGCACTTTTTACGTATTTTTTGTCAATTTTTTACACAATTTTCGACGATTTCAAACGATTTTTTCCTTCGCACTTATTTTTTAACATTTAACCGCTATTTTTGATCAATTTTCCACATTTTTTACGCAATTTTCGAAGATCTTTTTTTCATACTTCAGATCAGTTTTCACTTGTTTTTCAACATGTCTTAGTGAATTTTAATCGATTTTCGACGAATAGCGATTTTTTTCACTTCGTATTTGGGAAACAATTTTCAACATTTTTTCGTGATTTTTGATTACTTTTCTTCATTTTTTTCGCGTTTCTCTCAATTTTTCACCCAATTTTTGATAATTCTTGACGATTTTTTTTTTTTCAAATTGTAAGTCAAATTGAACAGAATTTTCAACATTTTTTCGTGATTTTCGATCAATTTTTTCGTCGACTTTTTACATAATTTCCATCGGTTTTCAACGTTTTTTTTTTTTTTTTTTTTTTTTTTTTTTTTTTTTTTTTTTTTTTTTTTCATATTTTAGGTCGATTTTAACCCTTTGTAGACAAATTTTTCTTGCCTTTCAGTGATTTGCGATATTTTTTTCCGTAATTTAGGTGAATTTTCACCCATTTTCAGAATTTTTCCGTGTCTTTTGTACGATTTTTTGCAATTTTCATCCATTTTTGGTAATTTTTTACCTAATTTTCGACGATTACAATAATTTATACAAATCTTCACCCATTTTTCAACAATTTCATAATTTTCGATCAGTTTTTAGAACTTGTCGTCCGTTTTTGGCAGTTTCTACTCAATTATCGATGATTTTCAACATTTTTTCGTTATTTTTCGTCAGTTTTCACTTGTTTTTCAACATGTCTTTGTGATTTTTAATCACTATTCGATGACATTTAACGACTTTTTTCACGTTTTAGTATAATTTTCAACATTTTTTTGTTTTTCTGTCAATTTTTTACACAATTTTCGTTGATTTTTTTCGAATTTTTAACGGTTTTTTTTTTTCGTGATTCTTTATTAATTTTCTGCCTTTTAACGACTTTTTCGCATAATTTAGACCACTTTTTAACCTGATTTTCTATGTCATATTATCAATGAAAACCAGGCTATTACAGTCAATCGACCAACCGCCAATGGGGGAAGGGGGGATATAAACAAAATCCGTTTTGGGGTCCTAGAAGACCATAAAAAATTTTTTAGCCACGTCAAGGTCAGAAAGAGGGGACTTTTTCTGACCTTAAGAAAGGACTGTTCCTCTCCTATCTCCCCAATAAATTCAGTTAGGAAGTTGAAATTTAAAGTGTACATTTAGTTCGGGCCCTAGATGTGCTTTTTGGGGTTCTTTTTTAGCTCCATTGAACCCCCTCACAGCCCCAAAAAAGTGGTTTTTGATAGTTTTTTCCTCATTTTTTGTTCCTCACATAACTCTCCTCCAAATTGAGCTCAGAAGTTGAAATTAGGTACGTAAATTTAGTTGGGGCCCTAGGTGTGCCCCCCCCCTACCTCCAGCCCGAAAAATTTACGTTTTGAGTTTGTCCCTGGCATAACTCTCCTCCCTATTGCGCCAGGTAGTTGAAATTAGGTATGTACATTTATTAGAAACCCTAGATGTGCCTTGTGGGGGCCTCGACTTCCCAGCCCCATTTCATTCCCTCACAGCCGCAAAAAAGTGTTTTTTTTTGGTCGATTTTTCTCATTTTTCGAGTTTCTTCTCCGCATAACTCGCCTCCAAATTGAGCTAGAAAGTTGAAATCAGGTATATACATTTAGTAGTGGTCCTATGTGCCTCTTGGGGGGGGGGGGGTCTCGACTTTTCAGTTCCATTGAACCCTTTATACTCGCAATGCTAATTAAGAAAAAAGCATCGCGAATGATGCTTTTTTTCAATTCTTATGATTGTAATAAGTCACGAAAATCAACGTAAAAAAGCTTCGCAAATCGATGTTTTCGTTAATTTTTTACCCAATTTTCATCGGTATTCAACGATTTTAATCATATTTCAGTCCAATATTTTTCATTTTTTTTCCTAGTCTGTCTATTTTACGTCCAATTTTTCAAGATTTTTAACCATTTTTTTTTCCTATTTTAGGTAAATTTTAATTGAATTTTCAACATTTATTCGTAATTTTTCATCAACTTTCTTTATTTTTTTTTTTCGGATTTTGAGAATTATTTACACAATTTTGTATAATTTTCAACGTATTTTCATGACCTTTCATCAATTTTCACCAATTTTTCATCCAATTTTCGATGATTTTCAACCTTTTTTTTTTTTTATGATTTTTCATCTTCAATGTTGAACTTTTCAAATATTAAGGTATTGGTTCTTTTCTGGTCCATAATTTTCTCAAGATACACCTATGACAAAGACAACCTGTGCCTTCAACTGTCCAGCATTGATACGCATACAACAAGACCGAGAAAACCAACGTCTTTATTATTCTCAGCAACCTTGTTTTAGTTGTGCCATGGCTCTTCCCTCTGGACCCTTTTCAGTACTCCTCACTTTCAAGATTTGCAGTCGATGATTATCATCTTCATCTTTCGCCTGTTCATTTTCAGGTGTTCTTATACTTTCGGGGGTTCTACTCTTCAAAGCAGAACTTGAATTTCTTCGGTTATGTCCACCAGACGAATACGTAGTGTGCTTCTTTCATGATTCATTCGCCGCAGTTTGCAGGATACATCTCGCTGAATACCATTGACGAGGTGTCAAGTGCTTTGCGACATTGTACATGTGACATATGCGCGCAATAACATCGCCATCCATTGCCTTGCGAAAAAGCAAATAAAATAAATTGCACCGCTTTAGGGACATACATACGCGGCTGTAAATATGTACGAATAAAATAGGTAGGTTATTTTTTTTTTCTACACATACGTAGAGGGAGAGAAAAATATCAACATTGCTTATTACGATAGAATAATTTAGTTAAGGTCGACAACGTCTATCATTTCTCACTTTTAATTCCTTGTATGTACGATAAAAATATCGTTGGTACGACGACCAGACGATTTTGAAATTCATCTCACGCATTTTCATCGTGGCCATCGTCGCTACAGACTCGCGCTACACATCACGTACATATCTATACAGGTATGTATAGCTGCCCCCGTAATAAAAAATAAAAAAAAAAGCAGCCACTTGTCAATTACTAATTGTAAATAGGTTTTAATTGCGAACGCGTCTTGCTCGTATACGGAATATTCAACAAAACTGACGACGACGACGACGACGACGACGACGACGTGCCACTTTGTACATACATCATCTTCTTCATTGAAGTACGCTGGACGACGTTCGTTATCGCAATAGCAGTCTATTCGTCATCTCTCAGCTTCATTCGGTGAAATCTATAAATATTTGTATTTTTTTTTTCTTCTTTAAATGATGAAAAAAAAAAAAAAAAGACCTCCCAGCATCAGTAGAAATAGATTACTGTAGTCGAGTGTCTACGTACGTATACGCGAATATATGTTGCTTTCTGTCTTTCTTTTATTTTTCCTCTCTCTCTCTCTCTCTCTCTCTGGCTCACTCGGTATAGTATGAATGTAAGCTTGTCTTATAGCCCCGAACCAGTTACTGAGCCTGGTATTACTATAAGAGGTAAAGCCGCCTGCCTATTCGTACAATACAAATCAGCTCGTCTCCGATTGCTAATCGTTTCACAGCATAGCATCGCGTATCGTTATATCGTTTCTCCAATATGCATCACGTACTGGGTATAGTAACCATGATGATGCGACGCGAACGTATATCAACTTATAATATTCTACACAGCTTTTTAATTTCGTTTTATGCAGCTTTAGCCAGCTGGTCTCTAACAGTATTGCCTTATTTTACAGGAGGAAGTGCGAAGTACTGCGAAGCGATGTCGATTCAAAGGAACCAAAAGATCTTACATCATCTCGAACCACCATTTACCCGGCGCAAATTAAACTCAGGTGAGACTATGTTCGTATTCAGATTTTAACACGGCTCGCAGCATTACGAAGGCCAACCAAAGGTCTGAACTTTGAAAACAACCGTTCATTTTTCACTTCAGCTTTCAATTCTACAACTTTGAACATTTTCATCGTGATACATACGATACATCGCATGCCCACACCATCGCATGTATTTTGTTAAACCCTGTCAGTGAATGGAACCAAAAAGTAAAACAAAACCATAACCAAAATCTTTCTCAACCAAAACAACATCAAAACTAAATAAATTTGATAATTGATTCGGTTTCGGTTTTTTCTTTTTAGCCTGATTTTTAATGTCATATCGTCAATGAAAACCACGCTATGGAAGTCCATCGGCCAATGGCGGATCAGGGGGAGAATATCATAAAAATCCGTTTTCAAGTCCTAGAAGACCATTAAGACGATTTTTAGCCATGTCAAATGTTGATTTTAGTTTTTTTATTTTTCATTATTTTTTTTTTTCGAACATTGAAATTATTTACTCCGCTCAATACCCACCAAAATCGCTCCAATTCGGTCAGTCGGGTCAGTTCGGGGGCGGATTAGATATATATGAGTGGGGATGAACTTGGGTCAAAACTCAGTTACGCTCCAATTGGGGGAGGGGGTGCTGGTGGGTCAAAAACGCAAAAATTTCCCCTTTTTTAAGCCAATTAATAGAGAATCAATAGTTATTTAACATAACCAAAATTCAACCTCCTACGTCAATCAGGAGGGGAGAGTTTTCCCCTTTTTGACCTTGAAAAAGGGTGTTCCTCCCCTTTCTCCCGACCAAATTGAGCTAGGAAGTTGAAATTTTAGTTTAGACCCTAGATGTGTTTTTTGGAGGCCCCGACTTTTTGGCTTCATTGCGCCCCCTCACAGCTCAAAAAGGTGCTTTTTTGATACGGTGTTCTCATTTTTTGAGTTTTTTAGTTTGTTCCTCACATAACTCCCCTCCAAACGGAGCTAAAAAGTTGAAATTAGGTTTATAGATTTAGTACGGAACCTAAATGTGCCTTTTGGGGGTCTCGACTTTTCAGTCTCATTTTACCCACATATGGTTTTTTGGTCGTTTTTTCTTATTTTTTGAGTTCGATCTTCGCATTAACCCCCCCCCCCATAACTGAGTCAGGAACTTTATATTAGTTATGTAAATTAAGTTGGGGCCCTAGATGTGTCTTTTGGGTATCTCGACTTTTCAGCCCCATTTTATCCCCTCACAGCCCTGAATATGTGATTTTTTGGTCGATTTTTCTAATTTTTAGAGTTTGTTCCTCATAACTTTCCACCAAATTGGGCTAGGAATTTAAAATTCGGTATATCTCTTGTCAATAGGGACTCTTGAAGTGCCTTTTGTGGGTTTCGACTTTTTAGCCCCATTGAATCCTTCCTACCTGCAATGTATGCAAAATTGTGTTTTAGCGCCTCACAGTAGGCTGGGAAAATTTCGAGGTGGCCAAAAATCTGAAATTCGGTTGCTGGGTTTTTTTTGAGACGCTCAAGTTATTTTTGAAAAAATCCTCGTACTCAGTTAAAAAGTGGGGTGAGGGTAAAATTAAATTTTGGACGAGATTTCGAGTAAGATGTCAAAAGGTATGTTTCTTAGCCTTTTGAATTCAGTTCCGACGTTATTTTTTCGCAAAAGTGCAAGGGATTGGGAGGAGGGGGGACGAAAATTCAAAATCGAGCAAAATTTCGAGAGGGGTATCAAAATGTACGTTTTTTAGCCTTCTGAATTCAGTTCCGGCGTGATTTCTTCCAAAAAAAATAGGTATTTTTACACCCAGCTCGGAATTTTACTTTAAATTGAATTTTGATCCCCTCCCCTCTCCTTTTGATTTTTTCGAAAAAATAACGTCGGAACTAAATTCAGAAGTCTGAAAAACATACATTTTGATACCCTTCTCGAAATTTTGCTCAATAATGAATTTTGAGCCCTCTCATTCCCACCTCACCATTGAACCTAAGGATCAAAACTTTTTCGATAATGGATTCAGCACCTTAAAAAACTTTCCAGTGACGGAATTTCAGATCTTTGGCTCCTTGAAATTCCTCCATCTCATCATCTCACTACCAATGAGGTATAAAGCATAGTTTGGGTACTGCTGACCCCTCTCAATCAAAAACGGGCAAATATTGGCAAAAATTAAGCATTCGTTGAATCATTTTGCAGCTTATGGTTTACATGAACTTGACCTTAATTGTCATCATGAAAAAAGGTTAAATAATTTTCCTCGATATTTCAACTTGAAATCATAAAAGTTAGTATATGTAAAAACAGTACTTTCTTTTGAAATGAAATATCGCATTTACAACTGCTCAAAACGCAAAAATTGATATACCTCCGTATTCTTCATAAAAAATACTTTTCGTAGAAACATTTTAACTACCTTTGTTCGTGAAAGGTTAATATTCGATTGAATTTTACGAGCTCCTTCAAATAATCAAAACCACGATTTGAAGAAATTTTTTGGTTCTTAAAACTTTACATGGGGGGGGGGGGTGATAGGGCGGGGGGGGGGGGGGGGGGGGGGATAATAGGGCAATGAAAAATTTTGAAAACAAAAAAATCTTCAGAGTTGAAATATCATAGCTAAACATACACCAAATTTCAACCCTTTCAGAAAATTTTTCATGACTGTACTCTTGGACTACTTTAAATGTACAATATGTCATGCTTTTCATTATCATTTGAAGTCGATTAAAAATTGCTCCACTGCGTTCATAAATAGTGGCGGGTAGAACCCAAGTTGCTTGAACAGATTGGTACTAGATTGAAAGTTTTCACAAAATAATGCAAAATAACTCACCCACTTTTACATTGTTTTCATCAAAATTCAATGACTCACCTGCAACAAAAACACGAACAAAATTTACGATTAGTTTATGGCTGAATTTACATATTATAAAAAAAAAAACATCCCAATGCGTTGCTTATTGAGTATATTCTCAGCACTCAAATTTTTTATTAAAATCTGCCTATAGAATTTTGGCAAACAAATATTGCAATTACAACGTTCGACTTTTCCGGATTGAAAAAACAAAAATTTAAAGGTATTTCTTATCATTTGGAGGGAATTACTTTTCAGCGTTAAGCATCCAAGATTTGCACAATTTTTGCTAAAAGATTATATTGGGTACTTTGTATCATCTTATGAGCTGAACCTTATTAATTAAATAATGGGGTTTTAATTAAATTTTCTTGGTACAATTCAGCATATTCATCGGTACCATGTTATTGATGACAGCTTTTTATGATTTCAAGTTGGGTATGTTGTACAATGTTGGTGGAATTTTTTGCATTGATTACGAGAAAAAAAAAAACATTCGACGTTCTTTCGCACAATCACACGAAGTTTTACGTGGTAGACCACCAGCTCGAACAGTAGTTGTGTTAGGCCACCAAACTTGTCTCTCGTCAGCGTAACAACGTAAAACCAGCTCGTGTTATTTATTTATTTTTTCATAATCAACGCGTCGACGTTCAACACCTAAACTTATTCATTAACCTGCAAACGAGATAATCTTTCATAAATACATTTACATAGATAGCTGCCTCCACTTAGACCTGCAGTATTCTGCTTCGTCGCTGTAATTTTCTCACTCTATATCTGCTCAAGTGTCTGTCTCTATCTTCTGATAACTTGTTGCATGTCACGTTTCACGAAACAGTCAATGGTAAATAACTTCAGAACAACTTGGTCTTATTTTACTAAGCAAATTTATATATTAATTTCGAGGATGTATCTGATTATAATTTCTCATAATGTAATATACTCTACAAAACACAATACTTATTCCTAGCTAATTTGGCCACCAGTCGTCATCGACCTTTTAATACCTGGTCACACACGTCTCACGTTTTACAACCAAAGGTAGGAAAAAACAATTGTCCCATCTGCAATAGAAATGCACATTCTGATAGCGTACCATATTTTAATCTTAATCAATTTTTCAGAAAATTGAATTACATCCCCCACTGCATAAAATCGATGAAAAAAAAAACAAGAAAATTTACATATAATAAGTTATAAATTTAATTCCACCGCACATAGCAGGATCACGTATTTCCGCCCCCGCCATGCTCGCACCACTACAATCAACTATATATACACGCAAACGAGCGCACACGCCTAAGTAAACAGATACTACAAATACGGTTAATCGCCACACACACACACACACACACGAGGTGTATATTACGCAGAATAGGTACCTATGTTCATTTGTAACGTAAGTAATATGAAAATGAAACGCTATTAGACGATGATTATAGGCCTCGTTGTTCCTCTATTTGGAAATATCAACTTTGGTGAATAATGTCGCCGAAACAATAAATTTATTATCGTGACAAGTAACACGCCTTAATACTGAGAAAGTCTTTCATGTTCGTATCTCGACGTTCATCTTTTATCTGTATTCGATGGTAATCGAGAGGTACAGCTAAAAGATATTCGAAATACAGAAAGTACAGTTAACATGTACTCTTCGAAAAGTAGGGCCATCGAGAGAGGAGTTCATTCGTAAAAATCACCATTTCAAAGCGGTGAGGGGTCGCAATAGAACTGAAAATCTGAAACCTCCAAACATCAAATCCAGGAACTCTACTTGAAAACGCATCGCTTTACGAAGTTTTTTTAGCCTGATTTTCGTAAGACATTATAATTACGTAATGCTTTTTTCCCAATTAGTAGTAAAGAGAGGAAGGGATCAATGCGGCTACAAAGTCGAGACCTCCAAAAGGCACATCGGCGGCCATTACTAGACGTACATACCAAATTTTAACTTCCTAGCTCAATTTGGAGAGGAGATAGGGGAGGAACAATCCTTTTTCAAAGTCAAAGAGGAGAAAACCCCTCATATCTCCGAGACTGATCTTTGGATATGTTATACAATATTGGATTCTCTATCGAATAGCTCAAAAAGGAACAATTTTTGCGATTTTAGCCCCTCAGCACCCTCTCCCCCAAATTTGAGCACAACTGAATTTTGACCCGAGGCCAACCCCACTCTAAAATATCAAATTTCACAACTATCAACGCCTATTCCCCAAATTTGATCGAGTTTTTGAAATAATAATTTTTCAAAGCCTGGCGGAAAAAAATAAAACAAATTTTAAATATCTGACATGAGGAAAAATGGCTGTAACGGTCTTATAGGACCCAAAACGGGTTCCGCTGATACCCCCCCCCAATGTGCCGTAGGTTGATGTACCGGCATACCTCAGTTTTCAGTGACAACATGACACAGAAAATGAGCCCTAAAAACTGGACACCAAATTCCATCCGCTTAGCCAATATGGAGGGGGAGATAAACAAGAGACAAACACGACAAAGCCACTTAAAAACTACTTTTGCAGTGGGGAGGGGGAGGGGATAGAAATGAAGCTGAGTAACCGAAACTCTGAAATACACATCCGGGACCATTTCAAAATCTACGTGCCCAATTTCAGCCCCTTGGCTAGTTTTGGAGGGAAAACACGCGAGGAACGCCTGCGCTTTTTTCCAAGGCCAAAAAGGTGGGAGTACCTTTCAATCTCCCTTCTTAATTGACGTTAGAGACTGATTTCTGAAATGAAATTGCCTACTTTCAAGATTGAAGGAACTGCGAAACTTTAAGAAACCCAATTTGGCAGGATGAAAATTACACCGAAAAATACAACTTTTGATTCTATAATGATTGGCTCAAAATAGAACAATTTTTGCAATCTATTTCTACACCTCCTCACCCGAATGGGTATAAGTGAATTTTGATCCAAGGTCATCCTTATTCGTTATATATCTAACCCTCCATCAATCCAAACCTATTGACCGATTTAGGTCAACATCCACCCGATTAGAGGATTTTAATCTCGGAGGGAAGAAATAAATACTAATATTTAATTCGCTCTAAAATGAGTACCCCAAAACGAATTTTTATTAATATGTGTTTCTTCCCGGCTCATCTGCAAATCGATACAGCATAACATCCTGATTTTTTTAAACAATACGACACAGAAAATCGGACTAAAAATTACCAATATTGGTAGCAATCTTTGATGATGAAACAGAATAAGATTTTCTGTATGGGAAAAAAAGTTAAGAACAGGGATTCAGATATTCTAAATAGCCTCGAAGCCTACAGTTTCTCTCAAGATGATGGCTCCGGATAGGGGAGTCACACCTACAAATTTCTTTACCAAGTTCCAAACAAAATCAACCCCTCTCAAACTTTCTCTCACTTGGGCCGTACGCTTTTCCAAATTAACCAGCCAAATTCCAAATTCCAAGTTGAATTTGAGTTGACGTAGCGTTAAGGGGAGAAACTAATTTGAGAACTGTTGCGAGGGTTACGACTTATGGTGTTCCTTACAATTTAACGTGTTTGGATTCAATAATCGACAAGTAGATGTCCTTTAATGTTCTGTTTTGCAAAACCTACACATTAACTAGCCTAGACCGGATTACATTAATTTTTGAAAAGATACATTGTTCACTAATAACTTATTCGACTACGAAATTTCACTCACCAACTGCGACGACTGTCCGTAGGTACCTACGTACTGACCACTTAAGCAGAGATGGGCCATAGTACTACCCATGACACTGTCACAAATTGACGACAAACTTATCTTTTCAAAATTTCAGAGCGATTACTCAGTTGTGACTGAAAATTCATCACTGACTTTTGATAGAAAAAAAAAAATGAAAAAATTCCTCTATTGCCTTCCTATCGCTTCGGTAAGCTGGACTCACTACTAAAAACCATATACAGCAGCAATCTTCCTCGACGTTAAACAAGCCTTTGATTCTGTATGGCACAAAGGACTAATCCAGAAACTTATCATTCTTAGAGTTCCCGATTATATCACACAAACGATTTCCTCGTTTCTATCCAACAGATCATTCACAGTGAAAATAAATAGAACTTATTCCTCAGAAAGACCAATTCAACAAGGTGTACCTCAAGGAGCTGTATTAAGCCCTACCTTGTTTATACTATATTGTTATGACATCCAAACAGCACATAATGGCGACATAGCGATGTTTGCAGATGACACATGTTTATTCACACGAAACGCTGATTTATTCCAAGCAATAACAGATCTTCAGAATTGTATCAACACCACACTTCATTGGTTCTCCAGGTGGAAACTTGAAATTAATACCACGAAATCAAAATGTAAAATCTTCGCACTAAAAAGAATCTCTTATGAGATGCAATTGTGCATCAATGGAACT